>SJVG01000249.1:0-44037 GCA_034774675.1 Scedosporium minutisporum
GTTTGGTGTAGGTGGGGGATTTCGGCGGGGGAGAAGGACGAGTTTCGACTATTGTCGGCGCCAGGCCACACACGGCTTGTCTGGATGGTTAGGATAATTTCGCTGGGTAGCCCAGGCCAGGCCACTGTTGGATGGTTGGGCACGTGTGTTTGAACTCCACGGGATCGATGCACCAGTCACAAAAGTGATGTTCGAATTTTTGGTATGTTCTAGAAGGAAAATAATAGACTCCAGCCTGAGAGAGCTTCTCTGTAGATTGTAGAGGGTTTGGGGTTTTGTCGAATGGAATGGTCTTAAATTGTAGCAGAGTGAAGAGCCCAGTAACAAGGTGAATCCCAAGCCAGATCAAGGGCAGCTCCTAATCCACAGTTGACGTAGACCAAACTTAGAGGGGCAGATGACAAAGCTCAGTGACACAGCTCAGGAGGAAGGCAGGGCAAGAGTGAGGCAAAGTGAGGCAAAGTGAGGCGGTTATTTGTTATTGGGGTTATTACTGCCAACGATGTGGGTTGCTGTTGCCAATCTATTTATATCCCCAAGCATCTATCTCAATAAAAGAATGTCAAAGCGAGTGGAAGACGCAATCGACAGGAACAGCAGCAACTTAGTTAAATGAAGAATATATATAAATTTGAAAGAAAACCTAACAAAGAATGGGTTCCGTCTTTGACTCCCACCTCCGCCTTCCCTCGAGTGATGTTTCGCAGTTGAAGGTTTTTTTTCTTATTTTCTTTATTGGTTTCCTTTTTATTGTTTGGTTTCTTTTAAATACATGCGACCATTCGGGCAGTTTTGGAAAGAGGAGGTTTTGCCTGTTGGACTTGCCTCGGTCTGTTGTGTATGTGATGAGAGCGAGTCCTTCTCCTGGAAGTCCACAGCAAACGCCATTTCTCCTCGAAACCATCATGACTCTCAACTTAGATAAGTAATCACTGTCTTCACTGCCCTCTACGAAATATCACATATCCAAACAAAATGAGGATAGCTTCAAGTATTAGTTAGAGCCGTTCTAACCACCAACGCTCAAAAAGGACAATAATATCTGGTTTCATGAATCTTGCTCGCCGTGCCTGATATATACGGAAGAGTGCGTCAACGCCATGTCGAATTACCGTCTCAAGCTATCTAGTCGCGCCTGCAAGTCATCGTCTTCCCCAACAGCCTGTGCAACCTTTCCTTCTGGCACGGCGGCAGCCTGTAAACCGGTTGGAGTCTCGCCCAGCTGTATTTAACCTTGTTAGTGAATGTCGACTCCGTCGCAGGAAATGCCATAATGTAGGAAGAGGAAATACTGACTGCATGGTTCAAATCCACTCCGATTTCTTCAAGTATCTGTTCCACCACTTCCTCGCCCTCTTCCTCTGCTCCCACGTCCATCGCATCATCAATGGCGTCGTCCATCATTTCTTGCCTCTGCTCCATAATGTCGTTTTCTCTCTCGAATTCCATCGCGATCTTTGCGAGTCCGGGTAGGTTCATCTGCCGGTTCATGCTGCCAAGTGCCATCGTGGCACCCTTCATGGCCTGCATCATCTGCTCATTGGATCGATACGTCTAAGTAGAGAAACCGGTTAGCATCGCCCGCCCAATAAAATGTGAGTTTAGATACGGCCGCTCTTAGCATACTTGAAGACGCAGAGAGATCTTTTGTAGTTGACTCCTCATGTCGTAGAACTTCTCAATATACCTAGCATGCGGGTTAACAGCTGCTGCCGAGGCCATCCAGTTCGTTTGGGGGCCATGTCTAACCTCCTCGTCCTTACGAGGTCTTTAGCTTGGATTTTGCATGCGCCCATCTGTCCCTTTTGTGCCGACGTCTTGATTTGTTGTATCAGCGTCTTTTCCTGCTTCTCCAGTTTGACGCGGAGCTGATCGAGCTCTCGGATCGCCTTATCCAGGGATCGCTGGTTCTTTCGTAGACGCTCTGCAGGCGTCATGCGCTTGCCGAACATGTATTCGAGGATCTTGGAGGTTATGCGCGAGATTAGCCAGAGTTCGCTTCCATAATTTAGAAGCCTGCGGTTGCTCGAAGGAGGTAGAACAAGGAGTACCTGTCAGGCGGGGGGAAGGGGCTTTACACACATTCATTTTGACGGTTTTCGAGACTCAACCAAATAGCAAAAATCGGATAGAAGAGGGGGAATTCTATTGACGTCAATGATCCCGCTCGTGGAAAGACCTGGACTGACGACGAGGAAGACGAGGTGGGATGAGGCGTAGAACCGTTGGAGATCCAAGCGAGCTGCAGGCAATCGTCACTGGTTGCCGGCTGCCCGCCATCACTCTAACCAAGACAAAGCCTACGCATTAATGCGGCTCAGTGGGCTTCGAATTAACGCCAGGCGCTTCCGATAAGATAAACCGGAATTATCTCGGCAATTCTACGCGACATGTGCTTGAGTGGAATGCTTAATTACGTACGCGACGAATTTTGCCTCCACTTATTACCAACCATTCGGAATACAATTTAGCGTGAAATCATGCGACTGAACCCGCAATAATTCATTCATAGATGCTTTCCTAAAAATCGAACAACGAGCTTCGACTACTCAATTTCTTCCCGGCACATTCCCTTCATGGTCATGCTTCAGTAAATCGGCCGACGAAATGACCCAGGAAGAGACTTCGACAGACGGAAAGGGCAAGGGAAAGTCCCTTGCCCACAACGGGTCGTCCCATCCCGACGAGAATACTCCGTTCTCCCGCCCAGGATATATGACCGTTGGGAACGGTTCGACGTCCGAGCACGCGGCGAGACTCCAGGAAATGCTAGAGAAGGATTCCGGGTACGGGGGCAGTTCAACCGCTGACGAGATGTGGCACCCTTCTCTGCACCCCGACACGCATCTTCCCACCGCCTCCGTCTCCGATGGCTCCGATGCAGACCGACGCGCCCAGGCTGGAGCCATACACCAGCTCTGGTACAATCAGCACCGAGGTTCTCTTGGAAGATCTATAACGAACGTAATCACCTTGCTCAAGGAACTCCAAGATATGAATGCGACTTGGCCGGCGCACTATCCGTCGGTACAGAAGACCGAGACCCGCTCTATCTCGAGACCAGCTTCCCGACAGAGCCTCCACCGTACCTCGACTGCGATAAGCGACTTTTCTCGTGGTCCAGCCTCCTCTCCACCTACTCCACCCCCCGGCTTGCGACGAGCTAGAACCTCTCTTGACGATTACCCCGGAGCCGAGTCCAGCAGGGCAGCCGAGTCGAGAACCGTCGCCGAACCGAGACTGGTAACCCCACAGATTGCGCAGGAATTCTCCATCCTCAAACTAGACCTCAAGCTCGGTACGCTTCACCAGGCGGAGCTTGTTCATTCACTCGAGAAGGCCTCGATTGCTTCGCTGTTGGACGGAAAGATTAGCTCGAGTATCAAGCATCTGTTGGCCCTGCGGGAACGAATTGAGGATACATCAAGTAAGGTCCTGGTCACAGGAGACCTCAATGCCGGAAAATCAACCTTCTGTAACGCCCTCCTCCGACGAAAAGTTCTACCCGAAGACGAGCAACCATGCACGGCAGTTTTTTGCGAGGTATTGGACGCGAGAGATAATTCCGGCGTCGAGGAAGTTCACGCCGTCCACATGGACGAAATATATAACCGCCACGACGAATCGACCTACGACGTCTATGGACTAGAGGAACTTGAGCAGATTGTCGGCGACAATACGAAATACATGCAGTGCAAAGTCTATATAAGGGATTCGAGGGCCATTGATGAGTCTCTACTCAACAATGGTGTTGTGGATATTGCGCTCATTGACGCGCCTGGCCTCAACTCTGATACGACCAAGACAACAGCCATCTTTGCCCGCCAAGAGGAAATCGACGTCGTCGTGTTCGTCGTGTCGGCAGCGAATCACTTTACTATTACAGCTCAAGACTTTATCTTGACGGCAGCGGCCGAGAAGGCGTATCTCTTTATCGTCGTTAACGGATTCGACAACATCAAGAACAAGGACAAGTGCCAGAAGATGATCCTACAACAGATCCGGGGACTCAGCCCGCAGACCCACAAAGAATCATCGGAGCTTGTTCACTTCGTCTCAAGTAACTCTATTCCGGTTGCGCCACCACCTCCCGGCGCTCCGGGTGGCCCCGGGGGAAGTGGCACGGCCAGTGGCGGAGGCGGCGGTGGTGATGACGGACCTGGTGACGATTCGAAGGGCAAGGGCAAGGATGCAGAGAAGATCCGTGATTTCCAAGCTCTCGAGCAGAACCTCCGAAGATTTGTCCTGGAGAAGAGAGCCAAGTCGAAGCTGGCACCGGCGAGGACATACCTGCTCAACATTCTCAACGATCTCCACTCCCTTGCAACGGTAAATGCTGAGATAGCAGAGTCGGAAATCTCCAGGGTGAACAGCGAGTTGCACGAGATCGAGCCCCAGCTCGAATCGAGCAAGAAGGCGGTGTCGGATACAGGCGACCTGGTGGAGAAGGTAATCGAGGACACAAGTAACGAGGTGTACACCTACAGCCGAACCACTCTCGGCAACGCCATTTCCCACGCGGGAGAGCACACCCACGACGTGCCCTACCCTGGCATCTTCGGCGCTTTCGACTTTGCGGATGAGGTCAAGGAGGCGATGCTAGCACACATCGCGCACTCCGTCAGCGTGTGCGAAGAGTACGCAAGGGGCAAGACCGTCAGCGGTGTCAACGTCATCAAGCAACTCGGGGTCCTCCACGTGGGCGACGAGTTCCAGAACCTCAGCTTCAGGCCGGACGTCATGTTCAGCCGCAAGCGCGACGCTCTGGCGCGGCAGGTCGACGTCGAGCCGGAGTTTTGGGACTTTATCGACGTGGGGACGTTGTTGCAGAGGCAGGAGAAGGTTGCTGGGACGGGCATGGCGCTTACGGTGGTGACGGCGGTGGGTTCTCGGGCGATTGGGTTGAATACTTGGATGGATAATGCTGTGGGTGTGGCGAAGATTGTGAGCAATGACAACCTTCGTCGCCTCATTCTTCCTGGCCTTCTAGTTGCTGGTAAGTTGTTGCTTTCCTTTCTTTCTTTCCTTCCCCTCTTCTTAATCTTTCTTTATCTTTATACGATAATCCTCTACTCTTGGAGAGTGAAACAACTAATATGAATTGAACAGCCGTCGCCGCGACAGCCTACGTTCTCAAACAAATCCCCAATTCCCTCCCCCGCCGCCTCCAAGAGAAGATCTCTGCCCGGCTCACCGAGATGGACTACGTCCACTCCAACTCGAGCCGCATCTCCGGCTCGGTCCGCAAAGTCCTCCGATACCCGGCCGACAGCCTCCGGGTGTCGCTCGACCAGTCGGTCAAGGAGCTCGGCACGCGCCGCGAGGACACGCTCAAGGTTCGCGCCGAGAGCGAGGTGGCGCTCAAGTACTTTGGCAACCTGGTGCGCAAGAGCGCGACGCAGAGGAATGCGGTGGAGAATATTGACTTGGAGAGTCCCCCGCCGGGGGCTGCGCAGTATCATTAATGGGAGGGAAAAGTGAAAAAGTGAGACCCAGATTGTGGACGGGCGGGAGAGAGTTTGTGATGAAGAAAAGCAAAAGCAAGTTGTGATGGCGGATGAGATAATGGACCCCTGAGATGCCTCTCCTGCCCTCTTTTATTTTCCCTTTTTTTCCTATTTTCCTTTTATTCCGTGAACCTTTTTATTACCCGAAGGCTGGATGGCAGGCAATAGTTGGCGCGAGGCGGTGTCATGCTTGTTTTTTATTCTCCTCCTTTTCTTTTTTTCAGTTTCGATGCGTTCATGTAGATATACGTATCCAACCCCACTAAACAGTACATATGCTATGAGGACGTATTAGAAGACACAGGAATCATTAGAAATAACAGTACGTTATCAGTTATCAGTGTGCCCATGGTGAGTGAGTCCTTCCAAGTCGTATTATCAGTCCCGACATTGATGGAAGGTTCAGCTTAGCGTAGACCCGCGAAGAGACGTCATTAGCATTGCCCCAAAAGCAAACAAGCTCTGATATTGATGTAATGCACAGGTAAATTAATACAGCTACGCCCAGACTAGGGGAAGAACACGAAAATAGAGCACAGAAACAGGAAAAGTGACTCAGGCAAGAGCCCAGCTGAGGAATCAACAGCCGCACGAGGCTGGTCTGGGAAACATCATCATACCGCTAAGAAAAAGGAAGGGTTTTAATGGAGGGAACCGCGGAGAGAAGAGGGGACAACGGGGACAGGAAAGCAGTTTCCGGCGTCCCACAAGCTTTTACGAAGTGAGTCCTTTTTCTCGATTCTGATAAAAAGCGGCCCTTATTCCGTGGTCTACTGTGGACTCTGCTGAGACTTTGACTCTTTCAATGAAGCGGGGAGAACCAATGGTAAGCGTCAAAACGAGGAGAAGGCTTGTGGGGGGTCAAGCGACGAAGTAGTCTACTGATAGTTCGTAGGGTTCAGGCGTGGCGCTGTCTTAGAATTCAAGCGCATATTATTAGCCCAAAGGATCACTGACGATGGCGGAAATCAGATGGGAGGCTAGCGCCTCAAGCTGCATCACCAGGCGTTCTCATCAACCGGTGAGCAACGCCCAGTTATCCACCGACGGAGGATGAGAAAAGGCATACATTTTCAACCTCGGATTCCGGCTCAGAATCTCTACAGTATGTCTCACAACGAGCGCCTTTACCCCGGAATTGTTTTAGGCTTGCTTAGATTCCAAGAAAGAACGCATATATCAGATTCGAAGCCTTGCCGTTTTAGTGCTTCGGCGGAAGTATGGCTTGGAATAATTTTTCATCGGCTCGACCCAGGAGAGATCACGCCAAGATCAAAGATCGAGATGGCCATGACCAATCCCGGGGGAATCCGGTGCCGTGGACAGCCCGCTCTCCCGATTATCAGGAGTAAGGGGGAGCGCTACCGCGAATGGCGTTAAAATATCGGAGGGCTCGTATAATGGGCTGGCTCCCCGGGCTGGGCTAGAGGAGCTTTTCCAGCAGACTCTGCCGCTTGGAGTAAGGTGGTATCTCGCTTCATTGACCATGGACTTATTATGGAGTACCTCAGTTTAAGAGTGGAAGAGGTACGACGCAGTGTAGGAGTACGAGGCAAATAACGATATATCAAAATTGATCATTTTTCAACAGCAACCTCAGGTAAGATTAAGGTCTGGTCCCATCGACATCTAACAAGGGGTATCCCGACTCCGACTGCCCCGAAACGAAGGACAGTGCCCTTCGGTCAATGAAGAAAAAAGAAGAAAAAAAAAGGAAAGCTCTTCAGCTTCCCAAACAGGATTTGGGCTTAAAAACCATGGAGACTTTTTTTCCTTCTTTTTCTTCAACCTTCAATTTTGATACGCGATGATTCGTGCTCTGAGCATCCCCTGCCTGACGGACGGGCAGACGCGCACGTACGGAGAATATTGTCCTGCGCGAAGGCCTGCACACGTCATGGATATGACCCCCTGGCCGTCGCTTCATACCCGTCGTCCGTGGACCGAGGGGGACCGAAGATGGCAAATCATCAACTGATCCTTCCATCAAAGGTCGCAGAAAAGCTACGGTATGATCGGGACTGTGGGCGCACTGTGAGTTCGGTTGGACAATGAGATCCAACAAAAAAGAACCAAGAGAGAGATCAAATTTGCCAATTGAACTGAACTTGACGGATTGAGAAATTGTCAGATTGGTCATCAGTCTCTGTCAGCACGGTCAGCGATCTCAACATTAAACTCCTATTCTTACAATTGCAGAGCCCTTCGCAAGAGGTATCGTCTCTCTACACTAATGTACTCACAGAGGCCAAGCAGCATTAGTGTCTTCACTTGCCTGCAAAGTGGTCGTACGAAGTAGGACAGGTCCACCCGGAACAGCCCATCAATCATTTAGCGCATAGACTACACTGCTTCGTACATTACCTTGATCGATTTGATATCCACAGGGTCCAATTATACCCATCAGACTAGTGTACTTCGTACGTTAGTGCTGAGAGTGGTGCAGGCTTTGTGCACTCCGACGCACTTCTGAGCACTCCAGCATCCTGGCTTGTGGGCTGGGCAGACCACCGCGGCGTCGCTCGAGCTCCTTCATCAGTGCAGGCCGTTGCTACAAACATTGCCCAGTTGAAACGAGGGGTCTCTTACTTGTAAGTTAAAACCCGCCCGTACGAAGAAACAGAGACGCGGGAAATCGCGGGCGTCTACATACTATGATCGAGAAACAGGAGCAAACTGTCATGCAATTTTTGCGAGGAAATTACTCATAGTATTATCCCTTCACTGATGGACAGAAATTCCAGAGACGAAAGTGAATGATTTCACCGTCTTGTGGATCATGGCTCGAGCTTTCTGGGGAATAAACGGAGTTCTTAAAGCACGAAGTACTCATGATAATAGCCAATAGCATATACGAGTACTTGTGCTAAGTGGCGCAATGTGTACGAAGTACTGTACTAATAAGATGAAGCTCCTCCAACCAAGCATTGATCTCCAACCTCATTCTAACGAAGTGGTATTGGTGCAGTGTAGTTCATATTGATGTAAGAAGTAATTATGGAACGTGTGCACTTTGCTGCAAGGTACCCGTATTAATTACTACAGAAGTGGAAGACACGGAGCACCGACTTGTCTTCACTTCATGGTCGGACTGCGGGATTAGAGTCAGGAAGCTCCCGCTCTTCTCGGTCATTTACTTATCTGCCTTCCATTCTCCCTCGTTTTCATCCCGAACGTTTTGCCGTTTCAATGACGTGCAACCGCTTGGCGCCGAACCGCCCGTCGGTAACCCGCGACTCTACCTCCCTATCCGGTACGCAGTACTTGGGCAGCATCGGTATTTGCTTTCACTGGTGCATGCGTGACCACGCTGGTCTCCCCAAGACTGCATCCTCAGAACCTTCAGAATATATTTCCGAGGCGCCATTAAGTCCGCATGTAAAAATGCATCCCTCCGGCCGCAAAAACCGGGTCAAAGAAATGGGGGGTTTCTCCCTTTGTACGAAATGTCCAGTGCACCCTTCGTCAAGCCCTGGCCTTGGCACTGTCGTATTACACACCCTAAACAGTCTTGTACATAGTAGAAAATTGTATACTATAGTATGCTGTATGGCCTCGTTCGCACTATTACACAGTTCTACCCCAGGTGAGTGAACGTCTTCAACACCTCCCCCGAGTTGGAACGGATCGTAGACCAATCTAGCTTAGAAGCAACGCCTTCTCAACTCTAGCGGCACAAGAGCGAGGACTCGCACCATTTTAAATCACAGAACAGCCTTGATTGCGAGATGACCTCTTCGTACAGTACGGCAAATGAAAAGGTACTTCATGCATTCTTCCATCGTTCTTCCTTCCTCCCTTCCGGTGACCCTATCCCTGTAGTCATTTCATTTTGGGAAGGAACCTAAGCTCATTTCATCAGAACTGTGATTGTACAGTGTACAAACTTCACTGTACACCTTGCTCCTTCCAATGTCGTGAAGCCCCTCCAAACCCCCTTACTTCGGATCAAACGTTTCTCTCCATGAAGTACTCCCCTAAGACTTTTCGTTGTACGGATACTTGAAGGCTGGAACCCGCTCCACCACACTTCTGTTGATTACTGGCTGGAAAGAGTTGCCGCCCCGGCCAAATTTTGTACCAGTACCTTCCGTCGCACTCTGAATAGGGGAAGGAGCTTGGAAAATGGAACTCATCGGATGACCCTCTGACATTGAAATTTCTGAGCGCTGGCGTCCGATGCGGGAATGATGGGGGTCGATGCAGGAATGCGCTCTCGATCCTGCCAGATAGCTGGCGATATTAGTTACGGGCGACTTTGTAAGGCTTCGTGCATGCACCAAACCCTAGGAGCAAGTGATGCACGCAGAGGAACTTGCAGAGATCAATTGATGCAGCTCTCGAATACCCTCGAGCATCAATGTCTTGACATATTGGGCCTGTTCATTAAATCCTAGTCTAGGATGTGTCCGCCATGGCAGTATGTTCGTACGAAGGAGATCGGGATCCACTGCAAGCCCACTGCAAGATCCGATGTGCTGTGCTAGCCTTGTGCATCGGCTGGCTGGCTGGCAATCCCCAATTGCTAGTGTCTGTATGTACAACAATACCAACAGCTCCCGCTTGGAAAAGGGCAATGTCAAGGAGGCGGACATACCACTATTATATGTATATACATGGACGAAGTCGAGCATCATCTTGCAGCGAATCTCCTTTTCATGACCTCCAAGTGCTTGCTTGCCCTACTATGAGGTACGAAGTAGGTTTAGTGCCAGAAGTATCAATAGCTTCAATCCTCATTGTTGTGGCACCCTCCACTGTCATTTGAGCAATTGATCAGCTCCACCAACCTGTCAATGGCTACAGTGTTAAACAAACACATTGATCAATCAGTTCTGCTGCAAATACGTCAATATTTCGTGCAGTCAAGCCTTCTTCATACGAAAACTCCCCATCGCGCCTTGCTTCGATGTGCTCTTCCGGTGGCAGTGGTTGAAGGAAGCTACTGAGTACATACGCAGCATTGAGGTATTGATGTACTCTCCACCACCAGACAAGCTACAGTTGATACTTAGCAGCTGTCCAGAGGTACTCCTCGCACTGGACTCCGCAGTCTCCCAGGTCATCTAAGCCATTGTTGTACTTCGTAGTGCGGTGTACCGCCTCCCCGCGTCGCCCTTCCCCCCTGTTCTTTGTACTCAGAAGCGAGACCCTTCTTGTTTCTCCTCCTCGCCCTCCTCATTTTTCTCCCTCTCCCATCTCCACCCCCCCGGAGCGCACGAACCACCTCGCGCACACCACACACCCCAATACCTCCCGAAGCAGTTCCAGTTCCAGTTCCACTGCTCCTGCTCACTATTCGTTCCTTTAGTCCAATCTCCCTCCTGCAAAAAATCCCCCTCTCAAACCTTATCCCCGTCCTCTCCTTTCAACCATCCGCCAATCCGCCAATCGACCTTTTCTCTCGACACGATCGTTTACACATCCGCCACGACGTCTCTGATCGCATCGAAAATGAATTCGCAAGGTCCAAATGATGTATCGCCCGAGGCGATGCAGGCGCGCATCCAGCAGGCGCGACGCGAGGCTGAGAACCTGAAGGACCGGATTAAGAGGAAGAAGGATGAGCTCGCCGACACTACTCGTGAGTCGATTCGCCTGCTTGCTGCTCCCCATCACCACCATCTCACAGCATTCACATCATCGCCGCCCTGAGAACGTCATTTGCATCTTGCCAGCTTCCTGTTTCAATCCAAATTTAATCGATTTTTTTTTCTTCGTCATGATTGATTTTGGCAATTGCATTTCCTGCGTCATTTCCACCAGCAACAGCAAGACAATGCACCCCTTTTCCCCGATGCTAATTCTTCTCCCTAGTCCGGTCGGTGGCTCAACAAGCCCATGAACCCATTTCGAAGAACCAGATGATGAAAGCGAAGCGGACGTTGAAGGGACATCTTGCCAAGATTTACGCGATGCACTGGTCGACCGATCGTAGACATCTCGTGTCCGCCTCACAAGACGGAAAGCTCATTATTTGGGACGCCTACACAACAAATAAGGTCCACGCCATCCCCCTACGATCTTCCTGGGTCATGACTTGTGCCTACTCTCCCAGTGGAAACTATGTTGCATGTGGTGGTCTCGACAACATCTGCTCCATCTACAACCTGAACCAACAACGCGACGGTCCCACCCGAGTAGCGAGGGAGCTCTCGGGCCATGCTGGCTACCTCTCGTGCTGTCGATTTATCAACGACCGAAGCATCATCACCTCCTCGGGCGACATGACTTGTATTCAATGGGATATTGAAACCGGCCAGAAGGTCATTGACTTCACCGACCATCTCGGAGACGTGATGAGCATCAGCCTTAATCCCACGAACTCTAATACTTTCATTTCCGGAGCCTGCGATGCATTCGCTAAGCTCTGGGATATCCGTGCTGGAAAGGCCGTTCAGACATTCGCCGGTCACGAGTCCGATATCAACGCCATCCAATTCTTCCCCGATGGCCACTCCTTCGTAACCGGTTCCGATGACGCTACCTGCCGACTCTTCGATATCAGGGCAGACCGCGAATTGAACCTCTATGGCGTTAGTTCCTGATCCTTTCTCTTCCCGACTTGCAGAACGAACACCATGCAATTTTGTAACAAAAAAGGCGTGTGGTATTTCTCACTAACTCGACATTTTTCTTGATCGTAGTCTGAATCTATTCTTTGCGGCATCACTTCCGTCGCCACCTCCGTCTCCGGCCGCCTGCTCTTCGCTGGTTATGACGATTTCGAGTGCAAGGTATGTGTCTTACACGGGTCGTGTTGTCTGATTTCTCAAATGGCTAATAATGTTTTTTTTTCTCTCTACCTTAGGTCTGGGATGTGACGAGGGGCGAGAAGGTTGGCTCGCTTGTTGGGCATGACAACCGCGTCAGCTGCTTGGGTGTTAGCAACGACGGCATAAGTTTATGCACGGGTTCTTGGGACTCTTTGGTATGTTGGCGAGCATGGCTTGTTCCTCTCCCCTAACTTTTCACCTGGCAGCCAGGCTTCTGCAACTTGAATTCCCTTGTGAAGATTATATCTGCTAACATCTGTCTCTTTCCGCGAATAGCTCAAGGTCTGGGCCTACTAAACTGTTGAATACCTATAACGACCAAGGCGATCGAGTTTCTTGTCAGGATATAACGGTGCTGCAGAACGTTTACTCTTTATTACTAACCTCATTCTCGATATCCGACCTCACCTCACCTAATACTTCTATGCTCGCTCTCCTCGCCGTCGATTTAATGCACAAACATTCTGGCTGATCAGGACGACTTCACGATACCAAGCCACCTTTCGATACCCTCCCTTTCGCCTCGACACGCGTTACCATTATGAATTGGGAGGCGGCGTTCCACCGTTTCCATCACCGCTGGCAAAGCCCGAGGCGCGTGGTCATGTCATGTCATTTGTTTTGTCTTGTCATTTCTTTTTTCTTCTCTCTTCTCCACCAAGTAAAAGCCTAGCCAGATCGGTGTCATCTCTTGTTTTGGAATGGTCGCGTCACCATGTTCCTTTATTCTCTGCACCATATTTTTTCTCGTTTCCTACTATTCAGGCACGTTGATGTTTCTTTCCTTTTCTTCTTCTTCTTCTTCTTCTCGGGGGCGGTTGTATTACATCCTAGGGTTTCTCTTACATTTTCCTATTCCTCGTGTGTGTTTTTAGTGTTTCCATGTATGTTGCCAACTCAAACCACGCTTTACAAGTTCTAGTTCAGCAAATATGAAGAACAAGGTGGCCCGGATCATCGGGATAGGTTGTGCGGAAGTGAAGGGGAGAGAAGGAGAAAGGGGGTGCCGGGAAGGACAGGAGCTCGCGGGCTTGTTTTGCCCTCCCCCGTCCCCATTGTTGGTCCGATTAACCTAGTCTATATATCAGAAGGGAGGGAGGAGCTTTCCATGTCGACGATTGGGCGCTGACCGACCCGTTTTTTTCTTTCCCACGGTATTCAGGTTATAGTAGTAGATGGGACCTTGTTGGATTATAGGGGAGCGCGGTTGGGAAAAGGCGGTATATTC
Organism: Scedosporium minutisporum; assembly: GCA_034774675.1. Lineage (NCBI taxonomy): Eukaryota > Fungi > Ascomycota > Sordariomycetes > Microascales > Microascaceae > Scedosporium > Scedosporium minutisporum. Next base: position 13,512 of record SJVG01000249.1, read on the forward strand.
CGTTTTTTTAGTGGTCGAGAGATTCTATACCAAAAAGGACTTCTTTTTTTTTAGGATCGTTGCCTTTTACTGGCTTGAGCTTGTGTTGCGTGCTGTGTTATTGATCTCATACTCCTGGTGAGATTCCAGAAGGGAGTGAAGGTGTACCAGACAGTCGTGATCTTTGACTGGACCCGAGGGTCTAGGTCCTTCACTTGAGAGTCAGGGCTGACGTCTATGGAAAAGGTTTAGTCGGCTGGAGACACCAGTCCTCTAGGACATTCCGGCTGAGTGTTGTGATTTTATCTCTCTCGACCCAGGACACGGGTTGCGGGTATCTGCTCGAGTCTGAAGATGTGAGAAGGGCGTTGTAAGTCGAATGGATGGTTGGATGACGTTCCTTGTAGCTTCACGTTTTAAGCGTTGCTTCGTTAGCATGAGATCGCTGCCAGAACTCCTCGGTACCGGGGAACATCTCGGGATGGGGAGCCATTCGTGAAAAGTACTAACGAGTATGTGAGTATCCAAGATGGTGGGTTTGTTATAAACTTGGCAGTAATCTTTGTCTCTTGGACAGTGAACTTCGGAACTGACGGGGACTATATTTTGTGGTGGATGGTAACAGACATGGAAAGACATTGCTCCACAGAAATCGAGAAGTGAGATCTAAGGGCCAGTCTTCTCTATCTACGTAGCATATTTTAGCATCAAGAGGACTGGTTTGCATTCGAAACGGAAGCGAGTAGCGGGGGGGAGCATGTCGAGTTGATATTCGGATTGTTTCCAGAGCATATTCTTCCGAACGCGGAGAAGAAAGGCGCGCAACGAGCTAGAGCTTGGGGTCGTCACCAGCTCCCGTCCTTGTTGTCCTTTTTCTGGGATTCCGTGTTGCTTGGGGCGTCTCCTAGCAGTTTCTCCTCATCTCGCTGCCTCAACGGTTGACAATCAATGGAAAATGGGACAGCTGAGGGATTCTCAGCAGGGGCTTCTCGAGGCGTAGATCGGCTATTCTCTCAGCAAGATGTCATGGATCGCAGTGCGGTCTGGGAGCCTGAAGGGATTGGGGCATCTCGATACATGACTGCCCCTCGTGGGAAACGCAGGCGAGTCCCAAGACTAACGATGATGCGTCTCGTTTGCTTCATCGGAAGTTCGGCGAGATTCTGTTTTTATTTCTGGAAATTTGTGGCAGTATGGCAAACTTGATAGGAATTTCGCCTTGAGGCGAGACGGAAGGTCTAGAGAAAGGCAGAGAAACAGTATCTCTCGAAGTAGTTCAACGAACAAAATTCTCATTTCAACCTGTGGAGCACTCCCATAAGCGGTAGGTAAGTCTGTTCGGAGTCTTTTTGTTTGAGCTGCTCGAGTGGGAGACCTTGGCATATCATCGCAGATAGGGATGCTTCCATAGTTCGTGGGATACACTTAGAGAACGGCCCTAGCGTTACCCGAATTAAAACCACTGTCGCGTCTACCAAGAAGAAATGATGGGATTCCAAATACTTCCTAGTAGGATGTTATTCTCAAACATCTCAGAAGATCGTAAGCTCGAGTACCTATCTCAGTTGTTGGAGAATCGGAAGAGAATCTACTAGACTCGGCCATTCTTAGTTCTTCTGATGGCAAGTAAGCTGAAAGGTTCCGGGTCCCAGTAGTCTGTTGGGCCATCCAGTTTGAGAGACGCTTTAACGGTATGTCTTAATTAGGCCTCGATGTCTAGAGTCTGGAGTCAGCATGCTTCTCCCAGTGATACACGACACACATCTTCTATCCTAGATGGGCTTCTCCATGTTAACTGAAAGAGACCTCGGTGAAAAGATAACAGCCCACACATCAAAGATAAGTGTGGCTTTCTATAGTTGTGGGAGGCAATCGACTAGCTATGCTCTTGCTCTCGAGAATGTGTTGTTAGTATAGAACGCCGGATGTGAAAGCGTAAGGACGCGGAATCCAAGTGTCCTCCCTTGTGCTGGTGCTAGCAAGATGTCGGCGTACGACCATATCAAGATGTTCATCTACTTCCAAGCCTCGAGTCTAACACAACCACGTCTCGTAAGGAGCGGAGATTGGATCCATACTTTGCATGGTGGATGATACCGAATGGCGAACAAGTAACGAGCGTGGACAGTAATCCTGTTTTTACAGGTGTTCGTCCCGAACATAGAAACTCCAGGATGAGGTCAATAGATGACGGGTCTGTTGCCAGGAACAAGACTAAGAGGACGACTGTTCCGAAGCAGTAGAGCGGACAAACCGGCCTGTGGTTCTATGCTCTAAGGCCTACAACAGCACAATGTCGCATTCGCCTATTATGAACCGCATGCGTAGCACCTCGGGTGTTACGAAGTATTGCTACAAATTGACTTGTGGAGATGCCGGATCAGGAACTCATTTACACTGCGTAGGAATATTATATCCGAGATATGAGAGTGGGACTCCCCGAGTATACAACTTCTTTAGTCCAGGAGGTCCAGCCTCATCGTTCCATGAATGGCGGGTAGGACTTACATGTATATAGCTCCGCAGAGCTGCGAGACATTAAACCGTGGTTGCATACCCGGACTTGATAACACGACGCTAGTGGGGACGAACAAGTCGATGGGTTGCCACATTTCCGGTGAGGGTTGGTTATAACCTATGTCAAACATGACCTACTTCTGTCCAAGGATTATCACCCGTCTTTCACACGCTACGGATAGGTTAAAAACAACGACAAGTAATACATCTAGGGCTATATTGAGCCATGATCGTGGCTAAGCCGAGCCGTGTCAAGTCGGCATGAAGATGATGTGAGAGAGGCCGGCGATCATCAAGTGGGAAAGAGAGCATTCTCGAAATAGCCATGCTGCAGGGAGAAGGCGGAGACCGAACTTGTTCTAGATGTCTTCCATTTGGGCAAAGGGGAGACGTTTACCAGTTTAGGCGAGGAAAAGTTAAGGAGATGGCTAATTATACTTTGTTCTTCGGGCCACGCAAGTTGCTCGCTTCAAGAATATCAGACGATCAAACTCGAGCGGTCGGTAGAGCGTGCATTTGCGTCGTATTTGATGGCGGTGCTCGTGTCCCTCGCTGCAACGGTGACGACGCCGAGCTGACCATCTTTCCAAAGCACAATTCCAAGACGCGGACTTCAGGTGAGGCGGCATTTCCGATAGATTCCAATTCTCTCTGCACGTGCAGACAAAGAGCCCTTTTCGTAATTTCCCAAAAGTGAAATTTGAGCTGCGCCTGGTGATGCAGCACAGACCGATGAGGCAAGGCAATTTAGGGCAAGTAGGGTCTAATACTACCTACATACCACCAGGCGCAATTACGCTTTTAACGCATGGAAGAAGTGTCAGGCTAAGCTCGGTCGCAGTCAGTCGTGTGCTCAGACATCGGTGACCGGCACATGGCTTTACACTAGAGTAAAGGGGGCAAGGGGAAATAAGGCTATTTTTGGGGGCCGGAGAAAATCTCGGTTGTGTTTGCTGGATGCAACGTCTTTGACTCGGGCTGACCGCCACCGGACGAGTTTGGAACATCGATCATTGAAAGAGCGTGTGCCTGTAGGTAGTGGAAGAACAAAGTGATGGGAAATGAACCGGAATCGTCGTCGATGGCGTGTGCTTGGAATGGGACTTTTTTCCTTTCTTCTAGTCCGAAGTTGGTGTGGGTTTATGAAGCTGGAGTCCCGCCAAGTCAAAGGCTGGTGGTGAGGTCTTGGAGGGCAAGAATGAGCAACATGCTTCCGTGGCTCTCCGAACTGCAGTTGTTCCGTTGTTCCGAGGCAACATGAAGGAGAGACCATGTTACTGTGAAGCTAAGCGAGATGGGATAACGCACCCAACTATCCCTTAGGACTGCAGTCTTTGGTTGCGCGAACACCTGCAGGGTTCCCCTTGGCGGATCAATATCTGTGGTAGAAAAACATATTTTACCCAGCATCAGGTCGATGGACCCTTCGGTGTCTGAGAGGGTCGGCGAGAGGACGTACGAGTCGTTATCGAAGTGTTGATATACTATTTAGGGCTAGGATCAGGGTTGGAGGCACTTCTGTGACGGCCAGATTATGGTTCAGTAAAGAGTTTGGTAAAACACTAACATCCATCACTGATCCTCTGGCTCATGATGTTAGGACCCTGCGCTTCCTGCTCGTGGCGATGGGGCGGCTGGACCAAACCCAGCGAACAAGAATGACAGATTGCCTCCCCATGTCCCACGGCTAGGATTGGTACACCCCGCGAACCCCATGCCACAGGTTGTCCCAGTCGGGCGGTCAAGAGGTTGCCTGGCGATGCAACATATTCTCTTCAAGACACACGTGTGACCGAGGATGAGACCGAGTATGGGACCAGGATGGGCCGAAAAGCCATCAAGTAAACAAAGACAACTGGCTAATTCACGACAGCAAACGAACGAGGAGCCCCTTGATACCATTTGATCCATCTACTTAATCGGCGTTACCATTGGTATCATGCCAGCTAAGAAAGAGGAAAAACAAACAAAAATGCAGGAGGAACGGTAAAAGAAACCATCTCCGAACTATGAACCCATCATCGCGGACTCGCGTTTCTTCCGTACCCCTGGCAAGCCAGAGGACAGAGCAGAAATCTGCTCAGCCCTAACCATTGTTCTTTCTTTCGAACCTCCAGAACAGACGCTAATCCCGTCCTAGTGTCCACCTTCCTGCTGTTCCTGCTTGCAGACCTGCAACTGCATTGCAGTCTTACCACCTCGGCCGATTCTGAAACGCCCTGATACAAAGGCGCCCCAGGAGGAGGAATCGTCGGTCCAGCCGCATGCATCTGTTTGCCTTCTCCTAGTCGTAATGCCGAAAATATCACGGACCAAATCTTACCGCCACTTCTCTAGGACACACCCATTGTGGTAAGATTGGCCCTCCACCTTTTCCAGGCTGACGCCCAGATACGTCAAATCCTTTGATTGTGGACCATCCATGGGCCCTGGCTCGCAGCCCCGGATATTCACCTGGCGTCAATCAAATTCTTCTGCAGGGTCAACTTTTCTAGAACATTGAAACCGGACAGAAAATCAATGAACACTCAAGCTGAGCTATTTGCAAAGTACGACAGCGTCACACTTCTAACACTAACATGGATTGACCCACTAATATCAATATTGATAATGTATTGATCAATAATTGATTCAATGTTGGCATCAAAATCAAACAATATCAACTCGAATCATTACGAGGGAGTTAGTGCGTTTGATGCTATCTTCAACTGTAACCAGACCTCTGCTGATACGCAATTAGCGTGCCTTACAGGCCCACAGCCACTAAAAAAGTAATCAATTCCACCACGATTTCACCACGACTTCACCACTAGCGTCGCGCCCACCATCTAATAATAGTGTGGTGTGCGTCGTGTGCTCATACTTTACTCTTGTACTTCGTACCATGGCCAACGTGGAACCCGCCTCAGCTCGTTTCAACAATATCCGCATTGATTGCTTCCGTTTTATCCCTCCTCCTCCACCGCGCTACACTGCTTCATCCCTCGTCAATTTCCCATCGTGCAGCGTGCATCAATGGATCAATGATCCAATCTCATCTCCATCTTTGATTGGAAAAATGCCCCGGGGCTCCACTCCTTCCAGAAACAATCCACAACCACCCGGCCCCTTGTTGAGTCGTTTCCAAGTTTCCAACTGACTTCTCTCCATTGACATCTCCGTGCTCATTGCTCCATACTTGGTCGTCCATACCCCTCGATCCTTGTCTCGCTTTCCCTCATCTTTCGCCCATCTCCGATCCTCGTTCTGATTGGCAAATACCGACTTGTTGATCGCCTTACACCCCACACACCAAATCACACACACCTTCTGCCGATCCCTCTGTCACAACTCTCGTTCTTTCTCTCGTCACCACTCGACCCATCACTTCTTCTCCTGAACCCCTGCCCGGCACACACTCCTTCATCCACACACGACCCCCCTTTTCTCATCCACAAAACCCGCCCGACTTCTCTCGTCACTTGTCAACCTTGACACAACCTACTCAAGTCATTGGCTGGCCCTGTTTCAAGTACCGCGAGTCCCGAGTCCCCGTTATAATCCTGCTTGCTTTTGATATTGTCCAGAAACCAACCCTACTCGACCCCAGGACCCTGTGTGCGCGCAAAGAGTTGTCTTCCCATACAATTATAAAACTACTACTTTACCCGCCCTCCACGATCCACCGTTTCTTCTCTCTCCTCTTCCATCATGTCGGATCCCACTCTAGCCCAAGAAGAATTCTCTCGTCTCGTTAGCAACAACGCAGCAGACGACCTTCGTGTTCACCCCGAAGACCGCGACGAAGAAAGATTCAACCGCACACAAGACCTTACCGAAGAAGACGAGTACCGCAACAATCAGATAGACGCAGCCATGAGGATCCCCGCTTTCGATAGGCTCAACGGTGGCGGCGCGGTCGCCGATATCAAGCTCCCTCCTGCCAGCTTCGACGATGGCCGCTCCACCGGTGTCAAGGGTGTCATCGCTGACGCTAGGTCCTACGAGTTGGCCAAGAAGCAGAGGTTCAGGAATGCTATCCGCACCGCCAGGCGTTCCATCTTCGGCCTCGATTCCCACCAGAATGCCCAGCCCAAGTACACCTCCGCTGATAGCGAGACCGATGGTGACATCAGCGGTAGCGACTTCGCCGATGAAGAGGTCTTCCTCCAGCAATGGCGCGAGAGCCGCCGCCAGGAGCTCGAGAGCGAGGCCAACCGCGCCGTGCGCACCCGCCGGACCAGCCCTAGCGTCAGGATATATGGACGCTTCGACGAGGTCGATGCTCTTGGCTACCTCGATGCTATCGAGAAGGTTGGGCGCGACACCGTTGTAGTCGTTTACGTCTACGACCATGAGGTATGATCTCCCCGCCCCCGCTCCCTCCTCCCTCTACCCAAAGCATCGTTACCTGCTATATAATTAGTTACTAACGTAAGTTTCTTTCCAGTGCCCCGTATCTTCCGAGATTGAGCGCGCTCTTGTCCCTCTCGTCTCCAGACACACTGCCGTCCATTTCGTCAAGGTACATTACGAGGAAATCGAGTTCGACAATGCCGGCGTGCCTGCTGTCCTCGCCTACAAGAACCAAGGAGATCTCTTTGCGAACCTCACCGGTATCATCGAGATGATTCCCGACGACGAATCCTTCGGCACCGACTCGTTACAGTCTCTTTTCAGGAAGCATTACATCTTGTAACGGAGACTGTAGTCTGCAACACTACTCCGCCTCATACAACCCTTGAAGAAGGGAACGCCATCATGATTCCTACTTCGTAGGATCGCTGGAAATAATCCCCTTTGCCAATCTACATCTACCTCACTTCTACCTGGGCGTCGGATTTTTTTTTTTGTTGTTTTTGTCCAGGATTTGCGATACCCCATGCGAGTCGGTCAGAACCCTGATTTTTAGGTCTCTGATTGGCTTTCCTCGTCTCTTTTTGTTTGTTGCTTGTGTGTTTGGGGCGACCCGTCGTTTCGAAAATTGGGGTTTCTACCTCCTGTCATGACATGTTCTATTGATAGACTTATGATTTCACATGTATGGGCTGGCTGGTTCTACACGTTGCCGTTACTTTTTGTTTCCCCTCCCCCCACGTCACGCCAGTACTTTATCAATATTCTCCCTCGCCGCTTGAACGCTAATGCGGGCGGTCGTTAATTTACGCCATCGTGTACTATATAGACCTCTTGATATTAAGGGCAATTTCTGCTATGGAGTTATGGGAAATGAAGAAAGACAACATTCCTGATTTCTAATCGAGGTTCAACCATCAATGCACATTCGAGCCTGGTGACAAGATCCCCTCCATTCCCGATGTCACTTCGAACATTTCGAGGCCCCCCGCCCGGTCCAGCGTCAACAATGAACCGGAGATGTGGGGCACTGCTGGCAGAAGCTCATTCCCCTCGTCCCAATGTCCATGTACCTGGAGGGGTCCATCCAGGGGACAAATGACCAAAACATTCCAATTATCGAGGCGAGAAGCGTCCAGGACAGTACAGTTCTGCATTCGTCCAAATTTCTAATGGATCGATCCAGGCGAAATCGAGTTCCTGGAGACTGGACCTCGGACTTGATATGGAGCTGCAGATGATACCAGCTGTACGGATCAGTGGACCCAGCCTGGTCCGGGGATTTATGTAGGATGATGTAGTGTGTTCAAAGCTGCCAGGCTGCTCCTGCCCCTCCGGGCCTTCGGTCGACTAGCTTTTCTGCCTAACAGCTCGGTAACTATTATCCATGGTTACTGAGAGCTTTGCCGTAAAAAGCTGGAATGATACCCTTGAAGCCGGTACCGACTGTTAGTGCCGATGCTAAATTGATAATACTTCGTAAGCTGGTGATGTCGTCAGCCGGTATCGCCCTACCTTATCGCGGTAGTACCAACCATCAATGCCACTAAGCACAGTCTCTACTTCCTAATAAGCGCCAACGGGTCCGAGTCCTTTCAAATGTTCTCCTTCCATTATTATCACAGGCCAGAAACCAAAGAAAACAACTTCGGATTCATGTTTTCTCTTCTCACATCTTTTCGGGCTACTTTCGCTTTCTGCACGCTTACCCTAGGCTAGTGAGTTGGCCTCGCTGCTGCTGTTGTGAGTGGTCTTATCTGGAGTCACCAGGACCAAGACGACAAGGCCCGAGTACCACCCCTGTTTTTGCACGCGCACTAGGTCACCCGTGTCGCAATATTCGCTGTGTAGGTACCCTCATTCGATGCTCGAGGCCCTTCCAGGTCGCGCCAGGCTGCCTTCAGGCCCAATTAACCCCACCTCGACTTGTTTCCGCGTCCAGTGATCAGCGTTCTCCAACTAAACTAATACACGACAACCTTAGAACATTCAAGGCTTCCATCTCCATATCATCGCAGCTAGCACTGTATCCTCCGACCGTCTCTGACTCGAAGAAGGGATAAATCCTAGTTCAACATTTTAATCCTTTTCACCCTCTTCTTCTCAAGACACTTGGCCACCGGTTGGTTCTTCTCTTTCGTTTTCTTCTTTCCTGGCTTTTTCGCATCGGACTTGTCGAAGTAGACACCCTCTTCTGATCCCTGTCTCGTTCCGAGTCCGCCACTTGCTCTCCCGAATAACCCCGCCCCCTCCTTCCTTCCCTCACGATAATAGCAGCCTACTGTGTTTTCTTCAACTTGAGGCCGCGTCCTTTATTTCCTTTTGCTCTGGTGTTTTTCGTCTTTGTTGCTAGTCCTTTCTATCACCAGTCATCAAGCCTCTCTGCCCTGACCATATCGGTCTGGAGCAAAGCATGACATAGCCTGGAAGTGGGGTCATTTGGAACTCTACTTCCTAAGCCGGAATGGAAGGCAACACTGATGCTTCGGCACCAGTCGACCGCGACTCCACGATCCGAGCTCCTAGAATACACCCTGCCTTGTCTACATCGGAGCCTTCGTTGAGGTTTCCAAGACCACAGGGAGATCGACGTCTCGCTAACTGGGTCTCATCGAGCCATCCAGATATAATGAACCCACCGCCCACGTCGGCTGATCCGGTCGAGGAGAGCAGCATGCTCTCGGAATCAGCTTACGAAGTTATCAACAACACCGACACGGAGAGCCAGGACGGGTTCCCTGCCGAATCCATCTGTTCGAGCGACTACATGCAGAGTGATGATGTGCATAGCCTCATCGGCACGGAGCACACGAACGATGACGACGATGAGGATGATCGGAATAGCCATGCCAGCGAGGACATGGCATATAGCCATATACAAGATGCGCGCGAGGAACATACTAGCGTCAACCAGGGTAATGACACCGACAGCGACTCCGAGGCTGAGGAAGAACCGCTCTCGAAGTTCCCTGACTTCCCCACGCATTTAGATAGCAGCCAGTTGGAAGATGTGACTGCCTCTGCTGCCACCTACCAACTGGAGAAGGGAGAGAATGATGACGAAGATGAGGAACGACGATCCTCGATCCACTATGCGGAGGAAAGCCTTAAGATGCCATCGGCGATGCCTCCCAACTCTCCCGATCTGAAGAAGGCATGGCCTTGGCTCGGCTTTGGGTCGAAACAAGAGCTCCTCAACTATGTCGTGCAAGCTTCTTACAGTCTGGTACATGGACTGGCCCTGATTGGTCTGGTTTCCATCTGTGCTTTCCTCCTCCGTGATCGTCTCATACCAACTACCTCCACGACCGGGGTAGTGACCACCCAGGCAGCTGTGCCTGTCGTGCATACTACCACAGTATCCGTCACCACATCGACTCTCGTCATTAACTACACTTCTACGAAGACGGTCATTGTCTCGGAAACTAAGACCACGTCCGTCTCACCTAATACGTCTAGCACACTACTTCTCCCATCCCCACCTACGCGTCCTTCCGAAAAGACGGATGGCAAAGGTATATGCTCTGCGGAGCTCCAAAGCCCGCGTGAAATTCTAGTCAAGATGCCTCAAACGACAAAGCTATCCTGGCTTGCGAAGGACTCTATTTCCATTGAGGTCGCTCGAGGTCATGACTCGATTAAGGCAAAGTTCTCCTCAGTGGACGATGGAATTTTGATTGAGATCCCCAAGAAGGATGCTTATGGTGTTCTCAATGTGTCGGTTATCACAACTCGGAAGCCTAAGGTGAACGAGACCTTTGAGGTTGATCTTGGCAAGGGTATCTTTGACCAAGCTGTGGATTACGCTCAGGATATTGCGGATATCGTTTCTGGTTCCTTAAAGGAGGCCGGCGAATTTATAAAGCAACATCCCCTCCCGGATGCCCGCAAGTGGGCCGGAGATCTGGGAAATCAGGCCCAGGATGCCGTGTCACACGGTCGCAAATTCGTCGAAGGCTACTTTGGTACTCTTAATGAGCAAATTCAAGAAGCCTGGCGCGAGGCTAAGATTGTAGCGGATCCCGCTCTGCTCAAAGCCGAGTGGGAGCGCAGGGTGCTTGATGCGCAAGATGATGCCAAGATTGCGCTTCTCCAGGCCCAGATATCAGCCAACCTGTTGTGGCTCAAGCTGCAAGGCAAGAGCAAGGAGCACGACGAGTATCTGCACCACGCTAGGCGCTTCATGAGGTCCAAGACGGACGATGTCCAGTGGGCCAGGGATGCGAGACGTGCTGCGAAGGAGTTCCGCTCTAGATTTTGGCACAAGGGCCGGCGGGAGGGATCCCGCTGCAAGGACCGGCGAGGTTCGGGGTACGCTCGCTGGGCTCAAGAGTGCATCCACGAAGTTTAGGAGCAGCTGTGGATGCCTTTGAGTAGCCCGTGGTATCAGATACGGGGCTGGTTGTGACAAATTATTGCTTTTCTTCCTTTTTTCTCGTTTTCTTTCTTTCTTTCTCTTTCGTTTGGGGTTTCTTACATGTCAAGGCACAACAATACCTCGATGCCGCACACTTTGCAACACAATGATACGCTACGGATGGATGGCTGGAATGGAATGGAAGGCGAAACGGACGGAACCGGAGTTGAGGTATTGGTTTTTTTTTTACTGCTTTGCAATGTTTAGCCCTGTCATGAGTTGTTGTGCATCAAGGTCGGATACATGACTTGTCTTAGGGCTGCCAAGGGCATGGATGTTAGTTTTAGTCAACAAGAACTCTTCTCGTTCAACCGCAGGTTTCTCATTGATATGATATACTGTCTTTTTCATCTTCAGATTGACTCCCCTCGTGCATGTGAAGTTTAGTCGGAGATGCGTTCAGCGGTGGACTTAGTTGGATGTATGTTCAGCCAACCCATGCTTGGCAGTCACGAGAACTTGTAATTATGTGGCTTCCCAACGGTGCTTCGTATGGTAACACTGATGATATGCAAGAGGATTTGCAATCCAACGAGTCCAGAAGCAGCGATCTGAGAGGACTTGGACTGGACAAATGTGTGGGCGGTGAGAGGACGGACTCGGGGAGGAGGGGCAGTTACTCCCTCGCTCCCCCACTAAATACATAATATGGGCTAAAGCAGAGAGGGGCAGGCACGACTCAGCGAACACTGTGCTGTGACTGGGCTCAAATTAGACAAACCAGCCAAGGAGCAGCAGGTGCAGCCCGCCCAAACCCCTCGCAAACCTCGTGCTCGTCTATTACCGCCCTCAACTCGATCGCTCAACTACCCCTCTTGAACCCCACCAAACCACCTTATCTCGCTTCCTCGACTCTCCCGCGTCTGTCCAAGCCGACATCTTCACGACAAGGTACGTTTGTTTTGTGTTTCCCGTTTTATACTGCTCCTCGAGAGGCAAAGAGGAGAAGAGAGTTCAGGCTGGTCTCGGGCTGGGTGATCCTCATTGGTGTGGACGCTGTTCTCCTCTGCAAGGAGATTGCCGCCTAATATTTTTCTTACCCTGTCTGGCGATGTCCGCTTTGAGGAAGCACCCCACCTGCGTGATTGTTTTGATAGAGGGGCAAGATTTTTCGGCGCCCACGGCTGTTCCTTCTTCCTGATCTTGAACAACACAACACTAAGTCCCAAGCATCTCGCTATAATTTTTTCTATTTCTTCTCTTTCGATTTCGGGAGAAACGTCATCTGCGCTCTTGTTCTAGCCTTTTCGTGCATTGAGGCGATTATTGACGAAAAAAGTGGGAACTGCAGGCTTTATTTAGCAGCGACTCATTTTTTGCGAAAATTGAACCATCTTCGACTCTTCGCCCTTTTTGCGACCGTTAACCGTTCCCGAATACCATAATGTCTGCCGCCGAGACTACCAAGCCCGAGGTTGAGGGTGCCAGCGAGGTGAGTTTACAATGATAGCGGCTGCTGCTCGATATAGAACATCAAGCAGACAGGGATGGCGGGGAGTGGTCGCTTTGCGGGGCGCGAACCCCGCTGAGTGCCCTGTGCCCTGCAGATCGGAATGAGATTTCTCTTTCGCAGATGCTAATTGTTTTTTGACGGAAACTAGGCCCCCTCCGTCACCTCCTCTGCCGTCTTCTCGATGTTTGGCGGTGGTGCGAAGAAGGAGAAGAAGGAGGATGAGGACCGGGGCGATGTCTCCGGAAGCGCCAAGGCCCAGCGCGAGGCTGCTGCCGCCGCTGCTGGTGAGACCAAGGCTGAAGTCGTATGTATCCCCTCTTTCCCGCATCCGCTTCGGGTTTTGGAGATGGCGATGAGATACTAACCCCCGGTGGCTACCGAAATAGGAGGAGCAAGCGCCCGAGTCCGAGGACGTCCACTTCGACCCCGTCATCAAGCTCACCGAGAAAGTTGAGACCAAGACCAACGAGGAATCGGAGGAGCAGGTGTTCAAGATGCGCGCCAAGCTCTTCAAGTTCGTCAAGGAGTCCACCGAGTGGAAGGAGCGAGGTACCGGTGACGTTCGGCTGCTGAAGCACAAGGAGAACGGCAAGACACGTCTTGTGATGCGACGTGACAAGACTCTCAAGGTCTGCGCGAACCACTATAGTATGTCCATGTCCGGGATCGATCCAAGTTTCCTGCCAATATGGGGATGAGATGTGGAGGTCCAGTTATGAAGTGAAGAGGGAAAATAGTGGGTTTTGCTAACTCACATCTTTTTCTTCTTCGATAGTCGTCCCCGAGATGAAGCTCTCACCTAACGTCGGTTCTGACCGAAGCTGGGTGTGGAACGCCGCTGCCGACGTTAGTGAGGGTGAGGCTGAGGCTGTCACTCTTGCCATCCGATTCGCCAACTCTGAGAGTATGTTTTATCAATCACCCATCCTTCCACGACATGTAAGACAGAAACAAAAGGCTAGGATACTGACAATATTCTTAGATGCCAACCTCTTCAAGGACGCTTTCATCCAGGCGCAAAAGGAGAACGAGGCCCTCTTCAAGCAGTCCGAGGAAGAGGCTGACAAGGCTGATGAGGAGGAGAAGCCCACCGAGGAGGCTTCTTGAATTCGGGGAATAGCAAAAAAGAAAATAACGAAGGCGGTAATCGTTGAACGTCTAGGTTCACCATGACACTGACTGGGCAGGAAAGGGAGCCATCACTCACACATTCACTTTTCTGTCCTTCTTTGTCTATTTTGGCCTCACACCCCCCTATCATCTTCCCCTAAATCACAATCACATAACACACACACCCCCCTGAGAGCCATGTTCCTATATGAGGCGTAGATAAGACGAAAGGTTCAGGGTAATAGGGATATGTAGTCAGGAAGAAAGATTACATACATATACACACCACAATTCCACAGCAAAAGAAAGAAAAGAAAAGATTCCCCCCCTCTACAAGACCCTTTTTCTCTTTTAGTCTGTCTTGTCTGTTTCCTACATATTCACATACGAGATGAGGTGGTGGTACTGTTGTGATGATATGGATAGAAAGAGAAATGAAGACCCCAATTTCATGGCCTAGGATTACGAATTTGCCCTTCTTTTTCCTCTTCTTCTTTCTTCTTCTTCTTTCTTAAAATGTACTATATTTTCTAAAAATTTGTAGCTTTTTGGATACTGATGTAAGTAATTCCTGGCTAGGTGCTTATGATGATGGGGAGCTATCCATGGGGAGACTTGAGGTTCTAATCCGTATAATGATCAGTTGCTTGGCAAAGTTCGTGCCGCAATGAGCCTCGTCTGACCCTCGGGCACATCAGCGTCGTCTGAAGGGACGAGAGAATCGAGAAAACCAGTTCCTACTCGAAGAGGCGCGGAGCTAGGTCTCTGTACGTCGAAGCGGGAGAAAACCGTGGAAAGGAAAAAGTGTTGAACACATTTAACATCGGCTCGAAAATTGCTGTCCTGAACGATTGGGCTCCAAGGACGACAGGGTCTCGGAGATTTTTTTCCTAAATCTGCGGTGGGATATCGGAAATAGGCGATGCTATTTCTTCGAGTTCCCTGGCTTCAGTCAAGGGCACCAAAGTTCTATGTTAATAGGCTCGGTACCACGAGCTCCTCGACATCGTAAAGGAATGCCCGGTTCTTGATTTTCATTGACGCTTGTCCATCATTCTAGCAGTAGAATTAGAAAAGTGTGATTTAGGGCTTCTAGAGAGCCGGCAGAAGGAAGGTTGAAACTGTTTCGTATAAAGGACGGCCAGCGGGTACTGTTCGGTAATAAGAGGACGCAACAGGTATTTGGTTGATTGGTGCTTTCCATCAATATGACTTGGAGACGCCTGTCCTTCGTAGTGTTGTTCGAGCTGCATGCATGTGCAGAAGATACAGAGAAGATATGCAGAGGATAGAAGATTAAGAAGAAAACGCTGAAAAAACACCACCTGATCTACCAAACAAGAAGTCTGTGCCAGAATTGATGTGGTTTGACTGTTGGGATCCAACCTCAAACTGTGGGTGAACCAGCACAGGGCCGCCTGGCGAAGGTGGCCGTGGAGCATGCAGAGGCGTCTTCATGCACCGGTTCTCGCCTGGCTGGGAACCTGGGAAATTTCACCTTCAAGAAAGGAAATTCGAGAGACCGAAAGAGAATGAATTGTATTGTAGGGGTGAGAAATGCCAGGATGGTGACCGAAGTATTATCTAGAGTTGAGTTGGTTTAAAGGCTCAGATTGGTGACCGGTTCCAGTGGTTGATCCTGCTTTGCCATCGCTGGATATACGAAGTACTCGTGGTCATGCCCATGATGCGACGTCGCAGTTGTCCGAACTGTGAGCTGCACCCACAGCATCGCCCGTCTTCGATCTTCGATGTTGGTTCTCAAATGGAAGCGTCCTCGAAGTCCCAACATTGAAGTATCTTTGATTTGGACCTTGAATCTGGATTGAACTTGTATTGATGATGCCTCTGTTGCCACCTGCAAATCTCGCCCTCCCTCTGCGCTTCCCCTACACTCGACCACCGGATAGAGTATTGATGTAATGCCACCCTGGACCCTGACAAACTTGACCAAACTTGACCATTGGATCCTGCTCAACAGAGAGTCGCGGTTGAGATTCTTTGAAGCCGCTTCCTTCCCACAAAGCTGGAACAGCAAATGTCAGTATTTACATTGATCCGCCCACATCAATTCGAAAGCCCACGGAACGAGTTGGAATTGAACTCGTCGCGCCCCCCAAGAAATAGCCCGAGCCTGTTGGCCGCTAACAACAAACCAAACTGTGTGGTGAACATAGTGTGTGAAGTAGTGGTGTCAAAGTAGCTGCCTCGCTTCTTCCGGCCTTCCCCATCACTTTTTGTGCCCTGCTTCTCCATCTCTGCCTTTGCCGCTGCCTCTTGTCTCCATCTCTATCTCTGCTCCTGCGCAGCCTAGGACCGTGGCAGCAGTCTTCTACCTCCATCCCCGGCCTCACCTTAAAATTCGTCACCACTTTCAGTCTTCTTGGCTCTCCCTGCATCACATCACAGACCTTTGCCACGACATCAAATCTGGTCCGTCTATTGCAAATCTAACTTTTTTCCCCGACTCCCACTTTGCTTCTCCCCGAAGCACCAATTGATTTGGATTTTTGCTTCCCACGCTAGCTATCCCTCTCCCCTTTGCTAAACCGAGCAGAGCACGATGATTGTCGAGGTATGATCGCATTTCTCTTTTGCCATCCTTTTCTTTTCGTTCCCTTTACCCCTTGATTTTCTTTTACCACGACGCTTTGGATTCCTCGTTCCCGAGTCCTTCCATTCCGCCTCGCCCAGTCTCCTGTCTTTTTTAAGTGTTGCCTTGATTCATCGAAAACGTACACATTCATTCTGTCCTGTAGATTCATGATAGCTTCATCGACTCCAGCTTGGACTGCCCATCCCATCTCTAGACATCTCGTGTCCTCTGGCCAACACATCAATGTTATCATCATTCCTGGTTCCATCTCGTGCTCACCTTCTTAGAACTCCTTCTGGTCTTATCTCTTTATGTTCTTGATGCTTTGTGCTACTTCATCCCATCTTCAGCCTTCTGGTGACCACCCTCGCACCTTCCTCATGAAAGAAAGTCTTTCAGCCTTTGGCAGCAAAACTTCAAATCTCATCACTCCACTTGATCACACAGTCGCTCTTTCCCAACATGATTGCCAGCCCCTTTGACCTTCCTCCAGATTCCAAGTCCACATTCCAGATTCCACCCAAGTCATGTAGCTATGGACTTCCTGGCCCTCACCAGCATTTGTGTGTTTACCTCCCTCACATACAGTTCAATTCCTTGTTTTGTCCTCTGAGCTCTACACTCTGAACACAATCATCACCATTGATTTTCCATTGTCCTCTACCCTATTCCTGCATATCTATTCCCACATTACAGATCCCACTTCTGCTTCGAGTGAAGATGCCACCCTCAAGAAACACGAGATCCCGATCCCGCACTCTGGGACCGCCAGACGCGGAGTTTCGTGGTTCTGTCCCACCCACCACAGGCCCTCGAGCTGAGAGCCCATACCACCTCAGGACCAGGTCTAACAAGAAGTCCATGTCTGACCTTAAGATTGTCCCTATCCTCATCGTCAGGGCCAAGCCGAAGCAGATTGAAGTACAATCCTAGCTCTCTACTGCCAGAGAACACCCTACACAGTTGAAACTGAATTTGAAAGCTAACAAACAATGTGTCCAATTCAGAGGAAGATTAAGCTCGTTACCGAGCAACATGTTATGTGAGTAGCCCACCACCATCTCCTCTCCCTCTGGCTTCGAACTAGGAACCAGGACGAGGTCAAGCATCGTAGAGAGCCACGCCGCCGGTCTTCCCGAAGAACGAACAAGCTGCCTCATACTCCTCTATCTAAACCTCAGTGACTGACCTACTTTCGTCCCGAGCAGTGACAAGCCTTCTCCGGTTGCGGAGTTCCCCATGAGGGAGTGGAGCATCAAGTTGTTCATGGTTGATGATGCCGGCAATGAGCAACCCGCTGAGTGCTTCAACAAGGTTGTCTACAACCTCCACCCTTCCTTTGAGAACCCCGTTCAGAGTATGTACCACCGGGGCGCTTGCGCTTGCAGTGCTTCTCCGAGTTCTACCGTGTGACTTCCTTGCCTCGCCGGCTTGCTTTCCTGCCCTAGTAGTCAAGATATTCAACGGCAGACTTCTGACACAAAGTCTTTTCAAACTAGCTTTCACGAAACCCCCCTACACCTGTAAAAACGAGGGATGGGGAGAGTTCGAGTTGACGATCGATTGTTACTACACCGAGAAGTCCAAGATCTCGGTCCCCCATGATCTCAACTTCCAGAAGAACGAGTACGAAGTCGTCCGAAGCGTCTCCTTCAAGAACCCCTCGCAAGCCCTTCAAGAGAAGCTCCGGGAACTCGGACCTCTCCCCACCGACGACGATCGTCCTAAGAAGAAGGGCATTGCCTCTAAGAAGTCCAGCTCTCAGAAGTACGATTACGAGAAGATCGCCGATGCCATGGAGAAGCTTGAGGAGGACGACTTGCTCAAGGTCATCCAAATCATCAACGATTACAAGAACGCCGATACCTACATTAAGAGCGATATCGAAGGTAAGTCCCAAGTCCCTCCGTTGCTCCGGAGCCTTTCCTAGCTATTATGCCCCTTTCGACTTGTGTGCGAGCTGTATACAGTCTAGAGCTTTTGCTGTCTTGCCAGTGCTTTTTCCTATGTTGACGATCCCAATCCTAATTCTCCAAATTTCCATACTAATAGTTGATGACCTCACCGAAGCGGGCGAATTCTCCATCGACCTCTATACCATGCCAGATATTCTCACCAAGACTCTCTGGGACCATCTCGTGAGTTGACCCCGTGCTCCCGCCCACCATCGCTGGCCAGAAGAACTAACCAGAGTTTGCTGTCAAAGTCGAAGAAGGGACTTGTCAACTAGATTGACGAAAACGAGCTTTCACGAGGCATTAACGGCCATCTTTTTGAACGAGGGCAGGCGCAGTCGAGTGTAAAACTTTGATGGGGGCTTCTCTGGGGTCTTTATTTTTCCTTGTTATTCTCCGCCTGGTCGTCTCGTCATGTTTTGCGGATCCCCCCTCTCTTTTGTTGTTTTCCTTTTATTCCCTTCTCTTTTTTATTTGTTTGCCAGGGTGTCCCCTCGAGGCTTCTTCGATTCGGCGCTGCAAAGGGAATGGGGGGAATAGATGAATATGGGAACCATTTTGGTTCAAAACATTGCGAAACCTTTACGGAGAGCTCGGAAACGTTTGGTCAACGAGATACGCATGGATTAATTCGTGAATCAGAATCGATTTCAGTTAAGAAGCTTCGACTGCGCCTTTGACTATGCGTTTGCGTTCCTCGAGCACCGAGTGCGAGGTTGGTAGAAGGGGAGAAGTATGAAGAGTCGATCATCCTCTTCTCGAGAGGTGGGACAGTAGTCTGCTTCAGAACTCCGTCTCCGAGAGGCTGCTGTCTGCTAGGGATAGGCTTAAGATGTGTTCTCCAACAATAACGGTCAATGGATTTTCGAAGCCCGTCTAATTTCTACTGTATATTGAGTTGATCTCGTTATGTGAAGATGCAAAGCTGCTTTTAGGTCCGATGTCCGTCTTCGGCCCGAAGATCCCAAGTCAGGACGAGGTACCTGGATAGTGTTCTTAGTAATCATGCAGAGTGGAGAAAGTCATCGCTTTAAATGACCACTTGTGGAATATGCAACCAACAAGCACATAAGCGATTCTCCATGGCCAAATGGTTAAGGCGTCCGACTGTTAATCGGAAGATTCCAAGTTCGACCCTTGGTGGGGAAGTCATTTTCTTTTTCGTATTTCTTGCACTTTATCACAACATATATCGTCACGATTTCCTCTTCTTTTTTTTTCTTTTTTTTCTCAACTTGTTTCCTTTTCTATTCTATTCTCATTTATTATTATCGATTTCTAGTGGGGGGTTTGTTTTTTCAGCTATTATTAGGATTTTAATCATGAATGGAGTGACCTCAGGGCTGTCTCGGTCATACACCAGATCGGAGTCATCCTTACTTCGTATGAGCGCGGTGATGAGGACCACAGTCCCGACCTGTAGAAACCGTTTCAACACTGCAATCAAATGTAAACTAAACTAGCAAAGAAGCACCATCGCGGCACTGGAGACCTCGCCCCTGCCAAGCCGCGCCATCCATCTCCATTACCCCTACGTCATAGAGAATCCACTCAAGACAACATCCGGATACCGGAGAGCAGCCCCCTGGACAAGATTACATTCCTTGCATCCTCACATTGAGGGAGTCACAATTTCCATGTCCTGGAGGCAGCCACTAGGGAGAGCATACCGGAACCGGACTTTAAAGTTGTAATGTCACGGGTTCGAGGTGTGCTTGTGACCTACGTTTCCGTCGAGGCTGAGGCGTTGCGTTGCGCGTACCTGCATTGTCTTCAATCTTGAGAATTGCGCATGTCTATTGGACGTCATGGATGGGAGGCTGGAGGCTGGGCTGTGTTGAGTTGGATTGTCGGGAATTTCGAAGAGGTCATGTGGACGGATCTCTGGGAAGTAGACCGCTGGTACTGTTGACGAGAGGGAAAGTACACGACAGGAAAAGGCGAAATGAGCGGTCTGTTTCCAGAAACCTAGCTGTCTTTTGAGTTTGTATTTTGGAGTCTAGCGCACAGTCTCGTCACGGGGAGCGCAGGGTCAGAGATTACGCTTGCATGCGAAGAACAATGCCGCTTTACCCTCCAAACGTGTCCCAACCGCCAACAGATTTCTGGCGAAACATCTTCCCCCCCGCCACCAAACACGGGCTTCCAGCTTTCATACTGGGTAGCTCTTGCCACAGAAAACTTGTCTCAATCTCATCTAATCTTTTTCTCTGTTTTACCTTGGTTTCAGTATACCGCCATCATGTCCGCCGACATCGAGTAGGCTGAGGCGCCTCGCGAAACCTTCGACACCGTGCTGATCGTCGATTTCGGCAGCCAGTACACCCATCTCATACTATACCCCTGAGAGAGTTGAATGTCTATTCGGAGATGCTACTTTGCGCGGTGAAGGCGAAGGATCTCAAGTTTTACCCCAAGGGAATCGTTCTATCTGGCGGGCCCGCAAGGGTTTACGAAGAGGATGCTACTCCTTTTTAGAAAACGACTGCTCTGCAATTTTGCGGCTGATCCTTGCGGTTATATGGCGAACTAGACTATGTCCAACATTAAAGATTAGGAGATTACCCGAATCCGAAACCTTCTTGGAGACGAGGGCGTGATTTGAGGCCCTGTCTCAGGTAGAGTGGACAGCGCCGTAGCGGCGAGGCTCATGAAGGAAGGCATTGGCGACCGATCCCATGCTGTCCTTGTAGACCACAGCCCGATGTGGCTTAATGAATGCACTGAAGTCAAGGAGATGGTCGACAAGTATCTCAGCACCAACGCAACCGTAGTTAATCTATTGGGCAGATTTACAGCTAGTCTAGCTGGATGTACCGGCCCTGAGAAGAACAGGAGGTTCATTGGAAAGACCTTCCTTGATGTCTTTGAAGAAGCAGCCATTAAGATACCCTGATGTAATCGAGTCTATCTCATATAAGGGTCCCTCGGCCACTACCAAGACCAATAACAACGCTAGCGGGTAGGCCAAGATGAGGGTCAAGGGCTAAGGCTCATTGAGCCACCTAGGGTGTTGTTCAAGGATGAAGTACGCGAGGTTGGATGTCAGCTGGGCATCAATGAACAGCTCATCATGGGGCACCCCTTCCCGGCCCCGGTATCGCCATCCGAATTCTATGAGACATCACCCCTGATCGAGTCAGGATAGCCAGGTACGCCGGCCATATCTTCATCAGCATGATCAGGGAAGCCGGTCAGATTAGCTAGGCATATGCCGGACTTGATATCGACAAGGTCGCGGCGTTATGAGTGATACCCGTGTACCCATGTTGAAGGTTATATTATTATCCTTCATGCCGTCGTCACGATCGATTTCACGACTACTGAGGCTTGTAAGTTTGACATAGACCTCTTGATGCAAATTTCGACCCATATCGTCAACGAAGTTAACGGAATACGGTAATGTGCTTTGGATGGTGGATTTTCTGGAAAAGAGTAGTGTGAGGAATGGTAATGATGCACCTGATAACCCCTGCTAGTCCACGCAGTACGCAGCCGGAAGTTGATCTTCGAGTGTAAAGAGTCGAGACTTTCGACTATTAACAGTGGGCTCGGATAGAGAATAAATCCATCTTCTCCCGCGCCGTACATTACACTTCCTAGTTGCGAGATGTGAGGCACCTTAACGAATTTGAATATTGAAAAGCGTAGCAACTTACAATATTTCGACGAGAGATGGGCCACATCGTATTATAACCAGAGCCCACGTTACTGATCTCAAAGAGGGTCAGGAATCTTGCGCATGGTCTTCCTGGATTGCCGTTGGTGCGACGCTGCCAATATCATTCTTTGAAACATTTCCTTGGGGCGGCCCCGATCCATCGACTGGGCCGAGGATTCTGCTTGGGCGGCGGCATTGAACCATCCTTTCTCTCAAGTGGCGAACAACCATCCTCAGCGCCCTGCTATAAATTACGGGATGTGTCTCTTGTGCTGTCGGCACTTATGCCATGTATGCTGCGGCTCAACCTGTCAATTGTATCCTTGATACATAATTCGTAGAACCCAGTCGTCTGCTTCATGTGCAGACACGTGACGCTTTTTCAGGCATCTATAGGTTACTCGACAGTGACCTCTGGACTTGGCGGCTGGGACTTACAAAAAGGGATGAGGCTATTTACGAATTGACTTACAATCCGATTTTACACGTACTAAATTCGGCCCATTATGAACGAGGATTCGTTACCGGAGCATCTCAGGGCCCATGCATCTCGGATCCGAGGAGGACTCAAGTTGACCTTAGACGGAGCCGGTCTCGAAACTAGATGTCCTCTCGACAATGGAAGACACACCACCCAAGCGCGGTATTCGCTCGGCCAGCTGGATGACCTTCCCTCCGAGATTATAACAGCCATACTACTCTCCCTTGACCTGGTGACCTTAACGACCTTCCGCCGTGTGAATAACCGCGCGATGGAGCTCGTCGACTCTCTCCCTGAGTACGCCAAGGTGGTAAAGCACTGCCCCAACGTCCTCCGCGCAATCCTCTGCCTCGGCGCCACCTCCTTCGATCTCAAACGACTCTACAGCACCCTCTCATCCAGCCGCTGCGCCGCCTGCGGTGACGGGTTCGGCAACTACCTCTACCTCATCACGTGCGAGCGCGTATGCTACCCCTGCTTCACAGGCAACGTTGAGTATTTCCCGCTGGAGCTTGATCAGGTCCTTGAGTATACCACCGACGCGGCGCCGCAGGTGAAGCCGGAAGATTTACCCCGCGTCCTTAGCGTCTCCGGTAGAGAGACGGGGGTTAGGATCCCGTTGTTCGACAGGTTGGCCGTGCTGGCTGCCGTGCCGGATCCGCCGGCGCGGGCGTTCGATCCGTCGGGGGATTTTAGGAGGGCGGAGCCGAGGAGGTTCATGGCTGTTATCGAGGCGCCGTATTTTCCGGTGCGGGGAGCAGGACGCGGCGGCGGCGGGGCTAGTTGGGGGTATTATTGCGTGAGGTGTAAGGTGGAGAGGGGGCCTAGTCACATGGGTTGTAGGGTCAAGTTTACGAGGGATGGGTTTCTTGGGCATCTTGGGAGTGTACATCATTTTGATGTTGGGGAGGTGTGAATTGGGTGTTTTGAATAGACTACTTTGTATTTTCTTGGTCCTTCCCTTGGTTGCCTGTGGTTGGACGTTCGAGGCAGGCTCTTCGCTCTACCGTGAATCTGATCTGGCGTTGCATTCCAGAGCCTTGTAGACTATGATCTTGTTCGCCCATTACGAAGTAGGAGGGATAGAGTCGTTGACTCGGAACCCCAAGCCCCATGGAAATGGTAAGACAGATTGGCCTGGCCGTATAATCGTATTCATCTGTAGCCACTTGGAGGTCTTATGTCCCCTTCTGATCGCAGGTGACAAATGACAGACGCCCTCACATCATCGTGTTCACCGACATCTTGCCCCCTCGATTTCGACTGGTCCCCGGGGTATGCTTGAGATCAACCTTGAGGTCTGGGGAAATGAAACCAGGTAACATGACTAGTGCCAACGTGACCACATCTCGATCGCCACCAAACAAAGTTTCTTTCAACCAAATGTGTTCTCGGACGCAATTTTTTTCCCTCCCCGGTACCTGGTTGCAACGTCGTCTACGACGTACCCGGTTTGACCGCGCCCGCTAGAAGGCCCAGCTTAAGCCGCATCAAGAAGCTGGGAAAGGGAGGCTGGCAGCAAGGCCGAGATGGTGGATTCAGTCTTGTGGAGAGGATGGAGACTGCCAATATGTGATGACCCGAGGGGGACCAATTGGAAGCGCGATCTGGGATTATGTGGGGTTTTATGCGGAGAGGATCTTTTTATAAGCTTGTATGCCTGCACTAGATGTTCGTTTAAGCTCCATTGGAGGCTAGCGGGCTGCTGTCGTGATGTTGTTGATGCATAAGTAATTGAGAACTAGTGCAAAGCCTGAGAAATATTTTTCGGGTTTGTCTCTAGTGTATTATTGGTGTAGCGCTGTCGAGTGCACTAGGAAGGACGAAGCGCAAAGTACAAAAGTAGGGAAGTAAAGGATTGAAGCACATTGAGGTATTGAATTTGGAAAGGTCTGGGCAATTTGGTTCCCTGTCCTGGTCTGGACCAGATCCGGGGATGGGACACAAAGGTATCGAGGGAACGCCTGATTTGAATGTATCTTTGAGAAAATTTGTCCTGGTTACGGATGAGTCGGAGAAAGCGAGCCTAGGAGAAGAGGTCACAAGGACCCGACACTGCCATCACACATGAGATCACTTCCGATCTAGCTGTAACGACTCGATACCATGCGCAGGAAACCCCTAGTCCATCGAGTCATACTGATCATTTTATTACAAAATGACATCATTGCAACTTGCTCTTTACCTCCTTCCTGCTGCCTGCGCTCTCGGTCTTTCGTCCTTTCGCCTTGAAGGATCATTGATGCAATCCAAGTTGAGGAATGAGGAATTGCTTCTCTTCGTATACAGTATACAAGTATGCCCAATATGCATTGTAATAAGTATTCTCGACCAACCAACAGGCGTTTCCAAGTAGACAGTACTTCACAGTTGCTCCCACATCCGCTAAGTACTCCCTATCAGGGTACATGACCGGTACAAGAAGTGATCTGATGCGTAACACACTTGGGTTAGTCCAGATTCGGTCCCCACGCACTCACACCAAGACGAAGAGGGCACATGCAGCTTCGTACTTGACACATACATACAACATTGAGCATATCCAAGTGATCAATTGATCCATCGTTGTCCGTAATAATAACACAACACAAACGAAGAAACTTGTTAACAAAGAGACACAGACTCGTGAGCGTCCGGGTGGGGAGGACGAGAATCTAGACTGGCCAAACGGTACATGTAGTAAGAGAAACCATTGAGTAATACATCGCGGAAGACGCCCTCGATTGTAACTCACGATACCCCTCGACAAAGTTCCCCCCGCCTCCTTCCCTTGAAGATAGATAGCAACTTCTTATCAAGACGAGCCCGCCGAAATCCTTTTTTCCTTCAACTCCTTCACATACTTCGAACTACACGACACCACACTCCATCCCCAAGCTCGAAAGGGCATCTCGATCGAGACTCCCACTTGCTCCCCCACCGAGTCCTTTGTCGTTTCGCGTCTGACCACTTGCAATTCGTCCATTTCCCAATTCCTGCTTCGCTTATCGACGCTACCCCAAGTGCTCTTTTGAACGCTCCATGTACACGCGTACGCTGGCACAAGATCGACGACGCCGGATCTAGTAGTCCAATCCTTGAAAGAAATTCTCGGGTGTCGGTGGATCTATGCGAAGCTATTGCCATTCCCTCAATTGCCTCTTCTATACTCGAGCTCTCTGTTGAGTCTCTGCATCCCCTAGATTTGACCGATTCTAGCCGTCCGCCCCTCCTGGGCTCCTGGGGTCTTGTTGGGTAGCATCAGCCTATCAGCCCCAACCGGCGACACGGCACTTCGTTTCGCCCCTGTGTAACTGCTCTGTGCAAGATTTGATCCCTCCCATAGGCCAAGGAAGAACTGGGAGAAGCAAAAAGAAAAGGACGTCCTGCCGCAAACCCCGCAGCCCAGGCCGTCTTCTCTCCTGAGACATCCGCCGATTTTTTTGCGGGAGCAAATAAACCTCCACCTTCCTCCCTTCAAAACCCGCCGCAACCCGCCTTCAACCATCGAACAACTCCACCGAGAATCTACCTCCGCACCGGAATTTATTTTCCCCTTCCGGTAGTGCCGACTCCAACCTACGAACTCCGAGAGACGCGACCGATACGGTTTGTTGATTCGGTCAAAGCCCGCTTTCTCTCGCCACAATCGTTCGGCGCGCCTGCCGTGCCGAGCAGAGCAACCCACCCCTTCCTGACACCCCCCCTTCTGTCTATCAAATCCTTGATTTTTGCGATGAAAGGGTATTCCCGCCATGGGTCGACTGGCTCGCGCCAGAGCCCGCCGTCTACCGCCCCGCCATCCGCGTCGCCGTCCGCGTCCCAACAACAGCCCGGGACCCAGCACAAGCGCGTCTACCAGGCCTGCATCCCGTGCCGTCGCCGTAAGGTGCGATGCGATCTCGGTAGCGTCGATAACCCCCACGACCCCCCGTGCGTGCGTTGCCGCCGCGAGAGCAAAGAGTGCTTCTTTAGCGCTACGCGCCGTAAGCGCAAGACCGACGACGGCCTCGATGTTGACGGCTATCCCGCCGACGAGTACGTAATTCGGAACGGACGAAAGCGCGTCTTCACGGGCGATCCCTCTCCTCCGACGGCTCTCGACCGGCGCCTGTACAGCGAAGTGCCCCTCATTCCCAGCGCCCAGATTCGGCGGGAGCCCTTGCGCCGCCCCGAGGGCCCGCGTAGCACTACGAGCACCGGTCACGGCAGCACGAGCAGCCGTCACAGCGACTTTGGTGCTGGCACCGGCGACGACTCGAATGCGCAACTAGAGAACATCGAGGCCCAAACGGTGATGCGTAGGGGTGTGTATGGGCCTCACGACGCACTTGATCTCCTTTATAAGGCCGCCACTGATGGGTTCGTTTGTCTCCACCCCCACCCATCCCCTTGCTCTCCCGATGCTTTCCGGGCCGACGCACATGGGTCGCTAACCTACCTTGTCCCTTCGTCTAGTCCCTTGACGACGACCGATCCCAAGATCGACGGCCCCATTACAACCACGACGTCGATACCCCTGCCGCCGACGACTCATACCGATTCTACGCCGCGCCAAAACGTCCGAGACTCGAGGTCCGTGGATGAGAGGAACGTGAAGATGGAGGCTGCCATCGACCCCGCGCTCACCAAGAAGAACCTGGCGACGGAACCTGGCTACGCCTCGGCCATAAAGGCATGGAATCGCTTCCGGTTTGTCAGGGCTGGCTGGTTCTCCGCCCAGGAGGCAATTGAATATATAGACTAGTAGGTTGACACCGTTCACACCCCCCGGCCTTGGGATGATTTTTAACTAACCCGTTGTCTACTAGCTACTATGAATATCTTTCGCCGCTTACCCCCATCTCCCCGCCGACGTTCCGCAGCCCCGGCTCCCATCTTACCCTTCTCACCGAGGAGCCTGTCTTAACGGTAACTCTCCTTACTATCGCCTCAAGATACCGAAAGATACCTGGCACCGGCGGGCTGTCCCGCTCAAATGCGATCCATGACCAGTTGTGGACATATTTGCGGGGCATGATTGAACGTTGTCTGTGGGGGCAGGAGGCCTTTGGCGGCGGCTTGTTGCCCCCAGGCTCCGTCGTCACGGATGAGACCCAAACGAGCAGTACAGCGCCTTGGCGCGGCCTGCGCAAGGGAAGCCTTCGTACGCTTGGAACGATTGAGTCCCTGATGATCCTTACAGAGTGGCATCCGCGAGCGCTTCACTTCCCTGCACCCGAGGCCATCGACGAGCTGATGCTTCCGTCGTATGACCGGTCGGATCCCGATTTTGCCTTTGGTGATGAGGGTGGTCAGCGCCCTGCTGGTGTTGGTGGCAAGAGGATCGAGAGCTGGTTGGAGCCTGCGTGGAGAAGCGACCGCATGTGCTGGATGCTTCTCAGCACGGCTACCGGTCTTGCCTACGAGCTCGGAGTGTTTGACGACATCGACGAGCTGCTTCGGGACGGTGCCATAACGAGACCGGAGTATGAAGAGGAGACGTACCGCCAGCGCGCCTATCGCATCAAGAGGCTACTTTTAATATACGTTACGCAGCTCGCCGGACGACTCGGCTGGACCAACATGGTCCCTGAGTCGCTTCGAAAGAGTGACCCTGCCGTATCCCGCCGGCGGCCGACAGCTATGGACGGCGCCACTCCTGGGACGAACCCCTCCTCGCTTTCGAATGCGTTCAATTACATTCCCGATCTAGAGCTCGACGACCAGATTATCCACTGTTGGGCGGGCATCAGCAACGCGATGCACATTGGAAACGAGAAGCTCTTCCGGTCGAGGCAGCACACCACTGACATCATCCAGAGCGGCAAGTACGTTGATCTACTCAAAGAATTCCACCCCATCCTCCGGGACTGGCACACAGAATTTGAGCGGTTCCGCCTCCCCCCATATATCCGACATATCCTCACTATCGAGTACGAGTACGTCCGCATATACATCAATTCACTCTCTCTCCAGGCCGTCGTCGAGCGATGCACCAGTAATGCAGGCAATACAGCGTCGGGAAATGGGAGCGCTGCAGGGAACGCGCCGCAGCTGTCGCCCCAGACGCAAAACTATTTCGGAAAACTACCCCTCGGCCAGCTAGGTGGCTTCGGCGCGGCCGACCAGGAGTACGTTAAGGAGGTTGTGAGCGGGTGCCGTAACCTCCTCAGGACGGTGGTAGATGGCCTTCTTCCGGGAGGGTATCTGAAGCACGCGCCTGTGCGGACGTATTTCCGCATCATCAGCGGCGCTATGTTCCTGCTCAAGACATTTGCTCTCGGTGCTCCCCGCGCAGACGTCAAGCTTAGCATAGACCTTATGGACAGCACGGTCGAGGCTTTGCGCAACTGCGTGGTCGACGACGTGCATCTCGGTATCCGGTTTGCCGACCTCCTCGAGTCGTTGACGAGCAGGCTACGGAACCGGTTCATACAAGCGCCCACCATTGCGCAGGCGGCGTCCGCTGACGCTAGGAGCGATCATGAGGGCGCCGCGGCTGTTGGCATGAATGGCATTGGCGGCCTGCATGCCAGCGGTGATACGAATGGTTGGGTAGCGGATGCTTCTAAGCCACGAGACGGTGTCAATGGACATGGTGAGCAAACCAACCTATTCCCCCCCTTCCCCCTTCCTTTCCTTTGCTAACAATGGATATGCTAGACCGTCTCAACTCTCCCACGATGGCAAACATCTCCGCAACACCTTTCGATCTCAGCACCGGAACATTCCCCTATCCCTCCGGTGCCGCCTCCGTACTCAACCCTTCCACCCCGGCCCCGATCGACAACGTCGTCGAGAACAATACGGCCAACAACAACCCTACCAGCGTCTTCGACGACTGGAACACGCCCGGTAACGAGATGTGGTACCTGCCGCCGGGCCCGGCCTTCTTCCAGAATATGGAAAACACGGCGGTAGCCATGACGGCGGAGGGTGTGAATGTCGGCGGTATGGATTTGCTGGAGTACATGGTGATGGATCAACCTTTTACGAACCTGGATGGACATACGTATGGAGGATCGTGAAATAATAGCAGGAAGGGGGTTGGGTTAAGATACAGGGTAACGGGAAAAAGGCGGACGGGAAAGGGGATATTGGGATAGGATGGAAGCCATGGGTAAAGGAGTAGCGGGAGTTTTCAAACTGTTTGGACTTGTTTTTTTCTATTTTCAATATTTTGGGGGTATATTTCTGCTTGTCATGAGCCATGAAGGCCAGCCATGGACAGGAGAAGGGATCTTTTTTATATCTTATGGAAAAAAACGGGAGGGAAAGCGTGGATATTTTTCAACATGAGGAACGAAGGGAAAGAGGTCGGGGAAACAAAAAAGAAACAAGGATTTAAGGGGCAAAAAGGGGTATATGTGAAAAAAAAAAACTAAAGTTAAGAGATTCGGTTTCAAAAGCGCGAGCTTTCTGGGGAAACGGTGGATGATTTCTCTTTGAGCGTATACTTGGACGAGACGAGGCCTTCTTCAAAGCCTAAGGTTTGATGTATGATGAGATATGAGACTGGACGGATCATGCTGGTTTACTTGCAGAGATATGCTTGACTAGCGACACGTATTAAAAGAAGCTCTATTTCTTTTTTAGAGAACACCTATTTCGCCTTCGTTCTTTTGTGTATCCCATGATGTCTCTTGCTTCGTGTTCTCTTTCCAAATGCAATCCCATTCCCTCAGTTAACTTCCGCCCACCTCCTGAACCAGTCCAGGGCCTCGGGGTTGGCAACGCTCGCGTTCGTCTTGACGGTCATACCCGAAAGAATCTGCTTCACCGCGACCTCGATCCTAAAGCATACTTGTTAGTCCTCATATCCCTCAAAACCTATCCATTTCGGCAAAGAGAACAAGGGGGGATCCCGCCAACTTACTTCTTCCCATTGCCCGTCTTGGGAATCCCTCCCCCACACTCCTCCACCACCCCAGGAACATGCCTAGGACTCAACTCGCTCTTAATAACACTCCTTATCCTCGCCCTCAAATCATCATCAAATTTGATGATGATTTGAGGGCGAGGATAAGGAGTGTTATTAAGAGCGAGTTGAGTCCTAGGCAT
>SJVG01000024.1:0-120255 GCA_034774675.1 Scedosporium minutisporum
CTCCCCTCCACGCCCGCCAAGCCCCCGCAACCGCAATCTGGGTCTCCGTCGACGCAAGCGGCACCCCCGTCACAACCGTAACACCCCACGAGACCACCATCGACGGCACGCCCACCCTCGCCGACGCAGCCCCCAACGAGGTCACCGGGACGGTATTCACCCTCACCGAGCACGTCCAGATCACCACGAGCACGGGGTCGCGCGTCCCGGCTCCTACGGGGACGGATGGGAAGAATCCTGCGGGGGCGTTCGCGCGGTGCTTTAAGGGGGATGATGAGGAGTTTGCGCCGTTTTGCGATCCTGCGCAGGGGTCGCAGCTGTTCGTCGACCGCTTGTACTACGGTATGTTCTTTCACCAAAAAGACGCACTTCAAATCAGGGATGATACTAACATGGGCCAAAATCAGTAACCTGGAATCCCGACTTCTTCAACGACACCCTCAAAACCTCCACCAACACCACAGCAAAATGGCGCATCTCCATCGTAGCCAACCGCATCTCCTCCACAAACGACTCCGACACCATCAAGGCCTTCGAAACGACAGACACCCTTCCCGCCGCCTGGGGCGTCTACCCCTGGAAAATCACCTCCTCCGTCCTCGAGTCCAAGCAGCCCACAAACCTCACCCTCTCCATCGTTGCCTCGCGCGAAGGGCACGCCGAGACCGTTGAGCATAAGGGGCCTACTGTCTATGTTACGTATGCGCCTGCTTTTAAGACGCAGGGTCCTAAGTTGCCCAAGGGCGCTGAGCTGTACATCGCCTTGCCGTCCGTTGCTGCGTTCATCCTTGTCATGGTCTTCGGTACGTGTTGGTGGAATAAGAAGGCGCGACATGTTGGTATTGGGAATATCATGAGCAGATCGAGACACGGCTATGGCGTCGGAAAGGCCCGCGCGAAGAGGCTCGCCGGAAACGTGAGGAAGAGCTTGAGGAGGAAGGAAGAGAGGGGTATCATGCTCGAGCAGTGGGACGCCATCAATTCCCGCGAGGATTTCGGCCACGAAGTCGACAGGTACAAGGATGTCCCGGCGGCCAGGCGCGACAGCGACGTCTTGGGTAGTCTTGCCGGTACGCCCGTCAATGACAGGTTCCCTTCTTCGCCTGCGCCGAGGGTGCAAGGTGAGGGTAGGAATATCTTTAGGGAAGAGATGGAGAGGCAGGACCGTGAGGCGCGGGATCGGCCGAATTACTAGCGCCCTGGCATTTACGAGGCCCCATCTTAAATGATGGGTCACCTCAATGGAAGGGATAGAGAATTTTGGGTTGTAACAATACAACGGAACAGGAGAGAGAACACGGTGGGCGGTTGTTCTCTACAGAAGGAGTATACACATACTCTGTACAATTACCGTGTCAAAGAGTGTTCTAGCCAGGAAGGCTGTATAAGGAAAAGAGGCTATTCCTTGGTCTCTAACCCTTCTCATGTACTAGCTTATGTTCTATACCGCAGCTAATAACGAAGTCATGACGCTTTGTCTCATACCATATCCTAATCTCATGCACTAATCCTGAAAAGCTAAAGAACAGCAAGAAGTTGAAGTGGCCCAGGTCCAAAAACTTAGTCCCAAGAGAGAGTCCACTCCGCGCTCCAAGCGCCGTTGGAAGTGTATGGAAGAAGGTCGACCTTCAGCACACCAATCGCCTTGTTAAACTCCCAGCCCTTGGTCAAAGTTTTGCCATTAAAAGACACCGACGATGCGGACTTGACACCGAGAACTGTCGCCTGCTTGAGCGCATTGGCATCCCTGTAAGCGCCTTCGGGCTTCACAGTGAGGGTCGACTTCTTCGCGGAGAACTGTAACACGCAGTTAGCACTATTTTTAGCAATCAAGTGATGCATCTAGTCTCTTGAACAGGGCATTATAACTCACATCAACAACAAGGGTCTTGTCCTGTACAAGACTTTCTCCATCATCGACATACAGCTCTCCCCACGCCGTACCATCTTCGTTAAGCGCCACAAGCAGCTCCCAGGCACCCTGCCTGCTTTCCTTTGTCGTCAGGCCAGGCTCCTGGATCGCAAAAATATGTCCGCCCCTGATGTGAAGCGGGATGTGTTCAACCGGCGCCGCAAGGGTAACATTCTCCCCACGCGAAGTCTGCACCTTCTCAAGCGTGTACCAATCATACCAAACCGTGCCACTCCCGGTGCCCGGGAAGACGCCGTCAACCGAAGTCGCACCCTTGACAAGCACAGGAGTAACAAGAATAGCCGGCCCAACAAGGAATTGCCTATCAGCATCGGCCAGCCAAGGCTCGTCGGGGAATTCCCACGCCATCGCGCGAAGCACGGTATCACCCCGTTCGTGCGCCCTCTGCAAGAGCGTGTAGAAGTAAGGCAAGAGCGAATACCGAATCTTCATGGCCCGGCGAGACGCCTCGGCCACCACCTCCCAAACGTACGGCTCCTGCGAAGGCCTCTCAACCGCGTTGTGATTTCGGTAGAACGGGAAGAAGGCGGCGAGCTCCATCCAGCGAGCGCATTGCTCGGCGTCGGCGTCCAAACCGAATCCGCAGGCGTCGATACCGAACATTGGGAAGCCGAATATGGAGAACGAGAGGGCCTGGGAGATGGAAAAGTAAAGATAGGCCCAAAGAGAGTAGTTGTCACCACCCCAGTGGCCGGCGTACCTGCCTGAGCCAGCGAAAGTTGACCGTCCAATAATAAAAGGTCGTTTCTCGGGCTGGATGGTCAAGAGGGCGTGGTAAGTGGCATTGAGAATCTGGTGACCAAAGAGATTATGGACGTCGTACTCGAGAATTCCACCATGGTGCGTGGCCTCCGGGGCTACGGTCTTGATGGATATGGGGCCGTGGACATTGTTGATCATGTAAGGTGGTCGGTTGACGCTTCGGCGGCGAGGGTGCACACGCAATGCCAACTGCTCTTCCGCACCCATTTGACGGGAGACCTCTACAGTACCGGCGAGGAAGTCTGGCGGCGAGTCTATGCCGATGGTCCTATTACTTCCGCAGCTACCCTCGCAGAAGGAAGCCACTTCGGACATGTCGATCCAGATACCGTCAAATTTGATGTGCTCATGGTATCGAGTCAATTCGCCCGTCCACCATTCGAATGACCCTGTCCCGTTGAGGGCTGCCCCGACCCAATCCGGGAATACTATTAACCCATGATTAGCCTCGTGGAACTCCTCAGTCCGTTGAGTAGATGCCTCCCACTCACCGGTATAACCAGGCCAAACTTGGCCAATATACAAGGACCCGTCAGGGTTCATCATGAAGGCATTAGCCTCGATACCCCTGTCATAAGTCGGATAGGTACCCTTTGGATCGGACGGGTCCGGAGAATAGATGGCGGAATCAACAATGGGGACGAAGTGTTGTCCATTCGCGTGAATACGGTCCAAGAACTCGGCGCCCTCTTCGTAACTCCAAGCTTCCTGGTCATTTTCAAAGTCTCGGAAAAGGTTCATGTAGTCGATGTCCGCTAAACGCGAGGCGTGAGCAGGAGGATACTTCTCAAGATAGACAAAATAT
Organism: Scedosporium minutisporum; assembly: GCA_034774675.1. NCBI lineage: Eukaryota > Fungi > Ascomycota > Sordariomycetes > Microascales > Microascaceae > Scedosporium > Scedosporium minutisporum. The sequence goes on from SJVG01000024.1 coordinate 3,501, forward strand.
GGAAACAACCGGGAAAAGAAAAAAGAATACAATACATACCCCAGATCGTCTCGAGCGGGATCCGAGCCTTGGCCATCTCGTCGACGACATACTGGAGCTCTTGCCATCCCGTGTAGCCCCAGCGGCACTGGTGAAATCCAAGTGCCCAGTACTGCTGCATGGCTGGGAGGCCAATGGTGCTCATTTGGTACGATCGGATGACATCCTTGGCGGTCGGGCCAGAGTAGAAATAAAAGTCGAGCGTACCGCCGAGGCCTCTCCAGACGACCTCTTCGTCTCTCAGAAGCACTTCGATGGGATGGGAGTTTCTTAGGAACACTCCGTGGGTATACGATACGTACTTCTCCTTCGGATCAGTGACATTAGAGACATATACCGGTCGTCCCGAATCCGGGTCTTCCTTGTAGTACCGTGTATCAAGGTACACAGGGTGAGAACCGTATATGTTCCCGTCAATCGGATCCCCAGCATCAGCAGCAAATATGGTTCCTATGGTAGGATTAGAGCCTTGCATTCTCAGGTGGTAGTACGGAAAAGGGTCAAGCTTATTTACTTGTAAGATTGTTCCCAAGTCTAAATCCATGCATGACCTCGCCGAGTCCGTAAATATTGTAGTCCTCGGGCATACGGGTCTTGAGCTCGAAGAATTGGTCCTCGAACACTAGGTGAGAGTCGACGGTGCTAAACAGAGTCTCGCCCGTAGATTTCCTCTTGACTGAAAAGGCGAATTCATCGCCCTCGCCTAGAATGAACTCGAAATCTCGGTCCTTGCCATTATAGCCCTCATCGACTTTCGGCTTCGGAATCAGCTCCTCGGGAAGGATAAACCAAGTCTCATTCTTAGGACTAACATAACGGGGCAGGATCTCAACACGCAGACGGTCCTTTGCCTGATGCTCGACGACCAGGGTTAACTCCCACACATCATGGCCGTAGACATTGCATTCACGTCCTTGGAGATCTAGATCCGCAGTTAATCCATACTTCGATTCCTTGACGTTGGAGATTTTGTAGCCATGGCAAGCCGTCTGCGGATCAACAGCCTTAGGGTTGAGTGCAGTCGAAGCCCATCCCTCCAAGCGGCCCTCATTAAAGGCGTTGAGAGGGACTTTTGCACCGGACGGAGTAATAAACGTCGCCTGATCGACGGCGCCGCAGAACTGTCCGGAGTGACAGTGTCGCTTGCCAACCGATATATAGATTATATAGGAAGTAGTCAAGATGAACGTTGTGGGGAGCACGAGGCGATATGGGTGTTTCTTTGCACGAGCGAAGTAGGCAGCTAGGTAGAACGAGACGAGCAAAGCTGCTGCGCTGAGCAGTGCCAGCGAGATCCAGGGCATGGAGCAGCGAGCGCAATGATACCAATACCACAAGCCATGGGCGGCAGAATTAACCCCGACGAGGGTCTCGTGGAATAGACCCAACGGTCCGCTGGATCCTTCCATCTTGGCTCAATATCGCAATCGGCAATCGCCGCTGGGCGGATAGAAACGTTAAAATGCTCAATTAGACCTGTTTTGGTTTGGTGAAGCGGGGAGAAACGAACGTGGAGGGTGATCAAAAAAGGTACGAAGTAATTACTATGCAATGATCAATTGATGAGCTTCAATGTTCCTACAAGGTCACCACCCTGACCAGTCAAGGGGGTGTGTGGCAGAGGCGGTGGTTATGCATGGGCTTGTAGCTTGCTTGAAGGATGCGGTCTCAGATGGTCTCAGATGACACGAGCTTCGTCGGTGAACCCCAAGAGTGACATCACTGGATGGCTCGGGCGAATCGGGGACTTGGAGGGGTAAACCGGCCCAAACCAATGTTGATTGCCAAGCACAATTTGGCGACCTCGATCCAGTACAACACTAAACAATGGGGAACAGCCCGAGCAAAGCTTCCCGAAAGCCAATTGCAGGAGGCGCCCTCCCTCCCAAGGAGTACATCAGGCCTACTGAATGCAAACTACCGTCGTGGTGACGAGAATCCAAGAACCAAGAACAGTTGGGGTTGAGGTAACAAACAGTGAAGTGACCCACTGCTGAATGAGTGAGTTTGAGGCTTGGGACTTGCGGATGGCCTGAGGGGAAGCAGCCTGGCGAATGATGATTGGAGACGGGTCCACCACTATGCGTGGTCAGTGCATTGCTGATTATCACTATTACGATTTGTACTGGAGAACCAGGTACGGCCCACGATGTCGCTTCATAACCACTTCGCCCGCACATGCCATTCTCATTGATAGTTTGGACGGAAGGTGGGTTGGGGGACGCAGGTCCCTGCCTGCAATCTGGGGAAATCCACTGTCTTTGTCAATCGACCCGTGTCAGAGCATTGGGAAATCTTGGTCCGGCCGATGGACTGTGCCACCAAGGAACATTTCCTTCAGAAGGTCGGTTAGCTCAGTTGGTTAGAGCGTGGTACTAATAAGCTATCCGGTTTATCAAGTAAATGCCAAGGTCATGAGTTCGACCCTCATACTGACCATGCAACTATCTTTTTGCCTCTTGCCGGTTTTCTCTTCCATTTTTTTCTTTCCCCTTCAACGTTGTGTCCCTCTCCCTGCCCTCACAGTTCCATGTCAATCAAGGTCGAGAATTCGAAGCTTAGCCTGGCCGAGGGAATTTGTCTTGTCTACGAAGTACTTCGTAGAATTCCTGAGTCCGAGGTCCTCAATGGCGGACGCAATAAGATAAAGCTCTGACACTCCAAGTCGTTGCTGCACTGTGATCTCATGCAATTAATAATATTCATCAAACGGTGAGAAAATGGCCTGAATGAGGACAAATTGGAACGGAAAATCGAATTACCAAGAATCGAGGTCCTGCTTCGTAAGAAAGAAGGAACAATCGAAAACCGAAGACCGAAGACGGAAGTCGCCGCGCACGGTCCAGATCCCAGATTCGATTCTGTGCCCCGCATCCATCCCGCTTGCAGCAGCAGCCACCCACACCAAAACCCACGCCCACAATGCAGTAATGTACCATTTTGTGTGACCGCCTTTGCAATTGGGGAAAGCTTGTGAAGGCCCAAAATAAAATTTTTTGACCCGTGGAAATTTTTTTCTTTCTCTTTTTGCCTTCTTCCCTTCCTACGGGAAGAAGGTGTATATCGACCATCAGCCGTACCTCGCCGTTTACTGGAGCAAGAAGACAAGAAGAACAGCAGAAAAGCTGGTCAATTCTACTTTCGTTTTCTGAACTGCTTCATACGTTTGACGTCGATTAATACCCTTCAACCTCAACTCTCCTCCCCATCGCCAATTTTTTGCAAATTCCAGCTTCGTGTTGGGAACTTTTTTGTATAGCCTCTCCCTCCTCATCCTCACCGACAAACACTCGTCTTCATCAGCAACAATGTCTACCCTTTACGGTGAAGGAAAGGTCCGCGACTTCAAGAACGCGATCAACGACCTCAGCGGCTACGAAAGCAGGGATGGCCTTGACATCACGGAGCTGATGGACACCAAGAAGCATGGTGGTCTCACCTACAATGACTTCCTCCTGCTTCCTGGCTACATCGGTTTCCCCGCCTCCGAGGTCGTCCTCGACTCCCCCGTCACCAAGCGAATCTCCATCAAGACGCCCTTTGTCTCCTCCCCTATGGATACCGTCACGGAACACGAGATGGCCATCCACATGGCTCTCCAGGGCGGTCTCGGTGTCATTCACCACAACTGCTCCGCCGAAGCCCAGGCAGACATGGTCCGCAAGGTGAAGCGCTACGAGAACGGGTTCATCCTCGATCCCGTTGTCATTAAGCGAACCACCACCGTCGGCGAGGCTTTCGACCTCAAGTTGAAGTGGGGTTTCGGTGGTTTCCCCGTCACAGGTACGAATTTTTCACTAAACCCAACCCTAAACGCTTTTTCCTGGGTCGATTGGGCCTTTCCCAGAGCCATCCATGATTACCAACCACTATTTTTAAACTTTCGTTCCACTGTAATGGTAGAGTTAAACACTCTGCCATGAGGACACCATGTATATGACTTCGATGGCTCATGTTTGTTTTCGTCAAACTGGGGAAGCGCCGTGTGGCAACTCCCCAAGACCAACACAGTTGCATGGCACATGAACGCTGACAAATCTAAAAACGTTTAGAGACTGGTAGCGTTGGTTCCAAGCTTCTCGGAATCGTCACTAACCGTGATATCCAATTCGAAACCGACCTCGATCAGCCCGTCGAAAATGTCATGGTTACCGACCTCATCACCGCCCAGGCTGGCATCACCCTGGCCGAGGCCAATCAGATCCTGAAGGACTCAAAGAAGGGCAAGCTCCCCATCGTGGACAAGGACTTCAACCTTGTTTCCATGATTTCCCGCTCCGATTTGAACAAGAACCAAGATTTTCCCCTCTCTTCCAAAGCCCCCGATAGCAAGCAGCTCATCGCAGCCGCCGCTATCGGCACCAGGCCCGAGGACAAGATCAGGCTCCAGAAGCTCGTCGACGCCGGCCTCGACATCGTCGTCCTGGACAGCTCCCAAGGAAACAGCATGTACCAGATTGAGATGATCAAGTGGATCAAGGAGAAGTTCCCCAACGTTGAGGTCATCGGAGGAAACGTCGTCACCCGAGAGCAGGCGGCCTCCCTGATCCAAGCCGGTGTAGACGGCCTGAGAATTGGCATGGGAAGTGGCTCAGCCTGTATCACCCAGGAAGTCATGGCCGTTGGCCGCCCCCAGGCCGCGGCCGTCTACTCCGTCAGCAGCTTCGCCGCTCAGTATGGTGTTCCCTGCATCGCCGACGGCGGTGTCCAGAACGTCGGACACATCGTCAAGGGTCTCGCCCTTGGTGCTGCCACCGTCATGATGGGTGGTCTCCTCGCCGGTACCACCGAGTCCCCCGGTACTTCTTTCGTCTCGAGGGAGGGTAAGCTCGTCAAGGCTTACCGTGGTATGGGCAGCATCGACGCCATGCAGGACAAGAAGGCGGGCAATGGTGGCAAGGACAGCCAGAGGAGCAATGCCGGTACTGCCAGGTACTTCTCCGAGGGCGACAGCGTCCTCGTTGCCCAGGGCGTCTCTGGCTCTGTGGCTCACAGGGGGTAAGTTTTAGTATTCTACAAGTATTTTCTTCGTGTTCCGACTCATACTAACCCGACTTTCTAGACCTATTGGCAAGTTCGTCCCCTACCTCGCCGCTGGTCTTAAGCACTCCATGCAAGACTGCGGTATCCAGTCCCTCAAGGAACTCCACGAGGGCGTCGCTGCCGGCCTCGTCCGCTTCGAGCTCCGAACCTCGAGCGCCCAGGCCGAGGGCAACGTCAACATGGAGTCCTACGAGAAGAAGCTTTTCGCATAGGCGCACACGCAAAACATTGGGAGGTGAATTAAAAAGGGAATGGGAAGGATTGAGTTTTATGGATTGATGATGGAAAAGAGAAAAGAAATGGAGTTCTTTGTTTTTTGCGCTTAGATCATGATTTCTTTCATCGTAGATTATACGAGGCCCTTTTGATATTTTCAATGATCTCCTGTAAGGGAGAGATTGGGCCAGATACCCCCCTTTGGAAACAAGGGAAATGAAGAGGGCGAAATAGGGTAGAAATAAAAGGAAGAACCGGGAGAGGAGTTATGCTGGCGGTTTTTGAGCAGGTGGGATTTTGCAAATTTTCAATATGAAGCTAGTTCAAGAACTGATGTGAAGACTTCAAGTTTCTTTATTCTCACTCCTCGCCTTGCTACAATGTGATGATGCCCACAAGGAAGAACACTAGATATATGCAAAAACAAAAGTCCCCTTTAAATGCTTCCTCTATTATCTCTGTGCTTGTATATGAATGCATATGCATACCATACCCCATCATCATCATCTAAAAAGAAAGAAAGATCGTGATAGTCCAAAAAAAAAAAAGAAAACGCAAACTTTTATGGTTTTGTTGACCCAACCTTGAAACTCCGGAAAGCATCCGCGGGATGATGCTCAACAAGTTTGTCGCTGTGCGGTAAAAAGAAGAAAGAAATGGGGATGTGCAAATGGAAATCAAGAAAAGATCCAATATCTCTCTCTACGCCATAAGCCAGAGAGCAGGATGCCCGAAAACAAATTCAATCCCCAGGACAGCCTCTGTAAAGCTTAATGGGTAGAGCGATAGGGACTACCACCACGCTCCTCATGCTTCAAAAGCGGCAAAACATCATCATTCTCCCCAACATCCCCCGCATCGTAATCCGCCACATACGCCGACTCCTCCTCCTCATCACTCCCAAAAGCCTCCGTAGCCGTCGCACTCGAATCCTCATCCTCCTCCTCCTCATCATCACTACACTCACTCGACCGACTCGGCCCATCCCCCTCAACAAGATACCAAGCCGGAATAGCCCCCACCAAAGCAACGACAGAAAGCAGCCACCACGAAGCCGAGACGTATCCGCGCCCGACGCCCCAGGAGAAGGCGGCGCCGGCGAAGGCGGGACCGATGGCGCGGCCGATGGCGCTGAAGGTTGTGGCGAAGCCGTTGAGGGTGCCGAGGATGGAGAGGGAGGAGCAGGAGTTTGTGAGGAGGATGGTCATGCAGGGGAAGCCGATGATGACGGCGAAGGCTTTGAAGCACATTATTGTGAGGAGGGCGGTGTAGCGGAGGTGGGGGTTGGAGATTAGGACGGTGAAGGGGGTGAAGATGTAGACTACGGGGAAGAGGAGACCTGGCGAGGGGGTTAGGTTTTGTTCACACTTTTGTTTAATGAAATCGCTAGATTCAGCGATGAGGAGAGGGGGTCAAGGACTTACAGCAAGCCCGGAAACATTTTAGGGCACCAAACTTCTTGCAAAGAGGCGGGAAGATAACAAACTGAATGAAACCGCAGGCGACACCGTAGACGGTAAAGATAGTGCCAATGGTGTTGGACTCGATGCCGAACCCACCAGTGAAGAAGAAAGGCAACCTCGTGTTCTCCGGCGTGTACTCCACGGGAGGATAGTTGAGGAACACAGGAAGTACCTGATCGTATGCCACCGAATGCAGAGCCAAAAACGTATAAGCGAGCAACCCGATACTCGACTGCGTTGTAAACACCTCCTTCATACCCGGGCGATATTTCCCAACGTGGGCATGACCATGCTTATGGTGATGTGCGGAAACAAGGGGAGCGGTAGCCTCCCCATCGACGAAGGAAGCACGCCGTTGGCGCCGTCCCTTGATAGCGCGCGAAAGCCTCTTCCCGAGTTTCAGGCCCCAGTCCTCGTGGTGGCGTCTATGCTCGAGGGTTTCCTTGAGGAATAGCGTGGCGATGGACATGGAGAACAGGAATACGACGGCGGCGAGGAAGTTGGGCAGGGCGAAGGGGTATTTCTCCCAGAACGAATCGCCGCCGAAGAGCGCGGGGAATCGCTTGGCCGGGTTGGCGAAGAAGCCTCCGAAGGCGGGGCCGAAGACGGATCCTATTGACCAGACGAGGGGCATGATGGAGAAGGCTACGGGTTGGAGTTCCCTCTCAGGGACCATTTCCGCAACCATGGTTCTTAGAATGCCGACTAATCGCGCGCGTGTTAATGCCCGCCTTTCAAGGATATTACAAGAAAAGCAGAGGAACAGGCCGAGGGACGGGGGAGCTTACCGTTTCCGTTACCACCTCCTTGGATGGCGCGGACAAAGATGGCCATGGGAAGGCTGTCCACTATGCCCCATATCAGGAAGCAAATCATGGTACTGAACAAGCCGATGATGATGGTAGGCTTGCGACCAATATTATCGGATGCCCTTCCCCAGGGCACAGCCGTAAGGCTCTGAGCGAAGGAGAAGACGGCGGAGGTGATTCCAGCCCAGTACGCAACGTCATTGTCGGGAATGCCAAACCCCTTGATCATCTCGGGGAGGTAGGGAAATACTGATAGTAGAGCGAGGGGCTCCGCGAATCGGGCGACCGCTACAAGGCAAGAAGACGAGCGGTTAGCAACACCGTGTTAAGCAAGAAGATTAGATGGAGGATGAATGCTTTGGGTACCCGTAGAGCTGACGACCACCACATTTGTTCCAACGGATGAGCTTCACTGAGCCGAGCCCAGTTCTGAACCTGCTGCTTTGACCTTAATGAGAAACATGCGTCGGCTTAACCGTAACAGCGGTGCAATTGCACCGAGCCAGGTAAAGTCTTTATACTGTTGACAAGTATATCAACGGCACAAGAAGAAAATTAAGAAATAAACAAAGAAAACATTTAAGTAAAAACAAACTAAATAAGAGGCATTGGCCATGTTCGTTCGAGGCGCAAACTGGTTCGGGCAGATGGAGGGGCAAAGGCACATATGATGGCGGGGTTGAGTTGTTTGTTTGCCACGACGAGGGAATGCTGTGATACTGAGATCGATGCAGCATGGGAACCAAAAAGCGGGAAGAGGCATAAAAGGACAGGCAAACTTGCGAATCGGAAAGCAACATCTTGGCCGGGCTCATGCAGGGTGGGAACAATGGGAGCAGTGGGAGCGGTCGAAGAGATGATAGGGCAAAGTTTCAATGCTATTTCGTTCAAGACTCACCGAGGATGAAGAGCTGCTGCTTGGGCAACTTGGGCTTCGGTTTGGAGGAGCGCCGTGAACGATGTTTTGACAGCGTCGGGGACGAGTCCCGACGCGACGAAAAACTCGTCATCGTGGGAGATGCTGTGCCTCTAGAGGAGGCAAGCGTAGAACGGCGGGCAGGATACGGGACGAGGAGTTCTCAGTCAAGGAGAGGGGAGAGGGACACGACTATTCACGAAAGAAAGCCTTTACGGGAGAACGGAGCAGCAGTTGTTTATCTTAGTAGATCAAAGGAGTTAGAGTCAGAGTCGGAGAACACGGATCGAAGTTCACTCGGCTCAAGAAAGTTGCGCGGAACACATGAAGATGGAAATTTCGAGGTAGAAGTAAGAAAGTTGAGGGAGCAAAGGTTCCCAAGTTACAATTTGCCCAGGATGGATTAGCGAAGTACTAAAATGGAAATTTTGCACCCCACTCAGAAGTACCAAATTGTACGAAGTACGAAGCCGGGCTCGAAGTCGTGCAGACCTTGACTGTGCACTAGCCTCAACTGGAGTTCGAGTGGAGAGGCTCTGGCACGCACATCCGCGCAGGCGACGTGAGTGGCGAAACGGCACATTCGCACCTCGCAACCATAAATTGATCGAGTCTCTCAAGCAGGCTGTGACTCAAATGAAAGAAAACAATACGATGTAGTAAATACTTGCCCCTCCCCTTCGCAATGAGGCCCGACGCAGAGTGTCAAAACCAGCCCCCCACTGAGGGGGATCGCGTCAACGTCGCTGCGCACCATCAATCGGAAGCTGGCCGTGGCAACCACCCCGGCCCGGACGGCGCTCGGCGACAGATCATCCTGGGCAGTACCAGGGGGCCTACCGGATGTGACGAAATCCAACCACCCAGAACCAGGCCATTCAACGGTTCCTCATTTGACATCAATGCTCTCTCCCGCTTCATTCTCCGCTTTCGCAGACTAGCGTCCTTCGTTTCACAGGGCTTGACTAGCAACTGCTTCCAGTCTCAAGCATCTTCTCGTTAGGTTTCAAAATACCTTCACCGTGCCGGGCGGTGACTGCCTCGATTGACGTGCATGGGTAGCGCCTGCTGGGGTAGATTTTTTTTACCGATAGCAGCCGTCCGTTGTCGGCCAATTCCCGCTGCTCTGATTGGCCACTGATGGTGAAAGGGCGCGGTCGGCACCGGGAGAATCGGCCTCTTATTAATAATAATGTTTCTCGCAAGGGTGACTCGCTCTTCGCTCGGTCGGACATAGTGGAGTACGGAGTACCTACCTCGACCTCTCCTGGTGGAGACTTCGGAGGAGAATGGACGTTACGCCCATTTGACGTCGATTGTCCTTGGCTCCCGTCCCGCTGTTTCCTAGCATAAATCTAATTTTTTGAGACCGGCATTGCTGCTATTCCACTAGCTCAGTTGAAAGCCAAATGATGCATCGTGCGGGGGAGTTCGAGAGCCTGCCTTCATGATCGTCGTCCAAGCAAACGCTGAGACGGTCATGTCCTGATAATGCGACCGGTCTCGATCCTTTAGACGGGCAGGTTGCATCTATTGATCCGTAAACTTATCCTGTGACTCTGGTTGCATTGTCACCTGCAGCTTTGAGAGTGGATGGTGGGGCTAACCAGGGTCCTGCTCCGTCCTTCACATCCCGGATGTGAGCTTCGGACTTTACATGGTCCAAGACCGCACCCTCGTGCAGGTGCATGCAAAGGCCCGCTGTGCTGCCGACCACGCTCGACTGGGTAATCGCGATGCAAACCCTACAGAGGACGAACCAAAGTCCACTCATGGCCCGGTCATGGGTCAAGGTTGCTTTTGATTTGCTCCTTTTCTCAAGATACGAAGTATCAATGTCAGTCGTACAAACTGTACAAGTACGTCATTCATCCGCTCCGTATCCGCTCCTGCCATTGTTTTGAATCTAGTAAAATGTTCACGTGAAACTTAATTTCATCGTATCTGCAGCAATTTAGGTTTGATTTCGATCGTAGATTTGCTGAGTGGTAGTGGGGTTTTGGCCAGCCCAGAATGGACAGGATCAATTGTGATAGTAAAGGTTTTAAAGACTAGTTAGAAAGGAATTACGAAAATATAAATAAAAATAAATAAATAAAAATAAATAAAACGAAATAGGGTCAGCTGAAGCGGCGCTAGTATGAAGCCCAAGTCTGGGACCTGTTGCAATATCTTAAACCAACCCTGGGACGAGGAGGAAACTCCCATCACAACACTCCCGATCTGTTCGATCCCCAACACTAGAATGGCCCAGAGTAAGGCAGTTCCCGAAACGGATTGCCTCATGAAGCGAGCTTGGACGCCACAGAACAGTGGTCCAACCAGATTCATCGCGTTCAAATTCCAGAGGTACTTGGATGTCAACGGTTGATGCACTCGACAAGCAGTAAATTGGGCCATACCTGTTCTGAGGGTATGGAGTAGTTTTTCAGGGGTATTGAGTAGCGAGGGCAACTCGAAGTTCCAGATCTGGGCTGTTGCTAAGTCACCCTTCAGCAGGGCATAACTAATCCGGGAAACACGGTTCGAGCTGGTCATCCATTTCCTCGAATCATCCGGAAATCCTATATCTTCTCAGTCTTGTATGGCATGCCTTAGGGTTAGATAATTAGGGTTGGTACTATAAGAGTTGTATCGCTTGGCAATCATTTTCCAACAAATTGGAAACAAGTCACGGATCATAGCTCTTTTGCAGCTAATATTGGCTTTATAGAGAGCATCCAGAGATAATAGATCCCAGACAGCAGTTGGATTCAAACACACACTGGAGAGATTCCTGGGTGGAGAATGGGGCTGGATCTGCTCATGGATTGACACTACACCTAGACTGATAGGCTTCCAACTAAAACCGTTGGTCTGAATGTTGGCAACAGCCCAAAGATCCACGTTGAATAACTCCAAAGATAACTAGATCAATTGACCTTCGTTTGCCCATCCACTACTCATGTCTCTGGATTTTGTATCCATTCTCGTAGTTTTCCAAGAGAGTATTCATCATGCTTCTTCTCAGAGGTGAAAAACAGTTTTTCATACCATCTCCGGGTCCCAAGCGACTGCAGACGCTTCCCAAAAGGCTGACAGGACCTAAAGTCGATCAGGACCGGCATCTCGTTCTTAACCATGATGTTATAAGGGTTGATATCATTATGTGCGAAACCGAGGGAATGCAGAGTGTCGACGGCTAACTCGAGAGCTTCGATGAATTTGGCTTTGTCCAATTCGTGGAAAGCGGGTGTGGAAGCATATTCCATGAGAGTCTGGTCAATCCGTTCCAAGACTATGGCTGTGATACGTCCGCGCTTCACACGACAACCGTGATATTTGACAATGTTCGGATGCTTAACCTTAGAGATCTCCTCCATAGTGAGGGTCTCGTTCAAGATCTCCTTGGGGATGAACTCTATTCCCTTCATGGTCTCGTAGGAGTTAAGACCAGGTCGTTTAATAAAGGCCGACACATCGTCCAAGTGAAAGGGTGCAATCGTCAAGTTGACGTCCTTGGGAACTTCCGGGTAGAGCTCCTCGTCGGGGATGTGCTCTAGTCCTGCACTGTACTCTTCGAGGCTGATCTCTCTCTTATTTTTTTTTTGGAAGATTGGCCGAAGAAGACCTCGTCTCCGGGGGTGATAAGGTAGAAAGTCACGTATTTGGGTTTCTTTGTTTCTGTGTCCCAAGCTTCGACGAGAGTGGGGTCTCGAATTGACTTCAAAGGAGGGGCCCTCTTTCGAGGAGGGTTCTCCGCGATCGAGGAGCTCATTCTAGCGGGTTAAGCCAGTTGGTAGCCGCCGTACGAAGTACAGTGAAGCAAAATCTAACCCTGGGGTTTCAAGATAAGTATAGTTGAAGTATCAGGGAATGGCAGGGCACTGGGAGCAGGCAGAAGCATCAATGATGCAGCCAAGACTCCAGGTGACCACTGGTTAAATCGCGCGTGTTACTGGTACTCAGCGATTGGAATTGTAGAGGCAGCAATCCTAAAGTGGGCTCCAGGTTCAAGACGGCTAGATTGTGAGTATTCTGAGCATAGCTGGGAACTCCGCAAGAAAAATAGGCAGCCGAGTCAGCTCTTCCAACAGCCAGTCAACTTGGCCAATCAATTCGGCGAGCTACGAAGCCGTATTGAGGCTCTGAGATTCCAAGGTTTTTGATTGGTTTGCTGAATAGGCAGGGACTCTTGTTTTTCTACTACATACATGTATGATGTTGGTTATATTGTTGGAAGCAGATGATAGAAAAGGAGTTATGAATGATGGTCTCCCGACCGAAAAAAAACAAGGAGAGAAAAGGGAAAGGGGGAGGAAGGAAAAAAGATAAATCGAGACGAAGATTTTCCCGACTTGCACCTAAATTTACATATACCCACGTAGGCTTTGCTCTCAACCGATCACTTCGTGTGATATACGCGACCACCCGAATTCGGTACGCTGTTTGGCGAGAGCATACGAAGCCATTGTCGTAGAGATTCAACGTCCCACATCTTACCCTCTTCGGCCATCTGGTAGAGACTCTGAAACTGGCACAGTCCCTCGACCATGCGCTCTTCGTCAGGTGGACAGTCCGACAAGGCAGCTCTGCCGTCCAAACTCATCTGGGCATATGTCGAATACGGCTGCACAATATCTTCCAAAGTCTCCGTAGCCAAAAGGAAAGTGTCGCCGCACGCCCGTCTGGAATGTACGACGAAGTCGTCACCCAATTTCCCCAGGTGCTTGAGTTCCTCAATGACGGTTTTCTTGCTTTGCAGAAGCGCGTTGGGGAATACTTCGTCCTTCTTGCGGTTGAAATTGAGTTGATCGGCTTTGCTCAGCAGGATTCGAACCGGACGGAGATCTTTGTGATTGCGAAGAAAATTGGCAATCTCCTGAAGGGCTTCGTCTGTCGCTTTTGAGCGTGATTTGATATCAGATGGGATAACGAAAATAATGATACCGAACATCTCGCGGAACACAGAAGCCATTTCTCGGATCCGCTCATCTTTATCATCGGCACCTGGGCAGTCCATGAAAACCGCACTGAGATTGAGTGGGTTGTATAGTTGAATCTCCATTGTACGGCAATTCGCACCAGAACCAGGTCGAAAGACCTCTTCGGGAGCGCCCGTGAGCGTTGTGAGGAGCTGACTCTTACCAGCTTCAGTAGGTCCCTCGACACCAATGCGAATTTGGCTGGCCATGAGATCTCGCAGCTGTCCAACCCTAGCCACGTTGAACAGCCACTTCGACCAGTAGATGGTAGGGTCAACGAGCCAGTTGGATTTCACCGCGGGATGCTTTTTGATCCCCTTTTTGAGCTTTTGCTGCCAGTCCTTCAGTGTCTGCGGGTTCTCCTCATTCTGCATATCATCTTTAAGATGGTTGGTAAGCGGCGCCTCCACGATGCTATTCAGAGGCGAGCATTGAATACCGAGTACTTCCAGACTCATTTGTAGCTTGTTCTCGAAATTGAGTTGGAGAAGTTCTTTCCGAGGTAGTAAGCTGTAGTATATCCCGGCGCCCACAAAGAAGGCTACAGCTGAAGCTGCGAAGCCGAGAACGGACGTGAGGGCTACCAATCCGAGTCCGACTGTGCCCTCCATGGCTGGAACAGTGGCAGCCAAGTACTTAGAGGCAGATCTCGCCGCCCATAACGGGCCGCCACCTGCCGCGAGCATTCCGAAGGGGACAGGGTCTTCCTTGGCCTCGTAGCACCAGTCGTTGGGAGCATCGAGTTGTGTGAGAATGATAAAGTGGCAAAAGCGTATGGCAGTTAGGACTTCACTGGCCTGGTTGATGGCATGCTCAATGCGTTCCTTGGGATTAATAGGGCGGTCGTAAAAGTTTCGACCAAATCTCCTCAAGGTCTCAGCAAACGAGGTGATCTCAGGAACGACATCCGCTAGCTTCCACTGCCCTTGTCTTTCCCAGGCTCGCAGGGACAGGGACGAGGCACGCAATCCCCTTGCTTGGAGCGCGTCCATCATCCCGCACAGAAGCCTCCTCAGCTCATCTGGGCAATCCGAAGGAATGCGGTCTTTAAGCTGCTCCATGGGAAAAGATCCTGGAACCGCTTCTTCCCCAGATACAGTCATCTGTCTACTCCGTAAGGGAGAGGACTGTTCATTCCAGCTACAGTTGGGCCATAGCTCCTTCATGAGTCCTAATGCGTGTTGAAGCTGGCTAACAACGAGATGAGGAACGGCAGCCGACACTGTGCCATCCACAAGGTTGGCTATCGATGCTGCCCTCTCAGTGAGGGCGCCTGCGTTCTCACGATTTGTCTCATCACTCTCCCCATTGTTAAGCTTGAGCGCTTGCACTTTTGCTATCTGATCAGCAAAAGCGATGATCATGGCAAGACGAAGAGACTCGAATGTTGTTGGCAAGCTCGCGTATCGTAAAGAAGTGCTTCGGATCTCGCTGACTGAGAGCACGGTTGATCCACCAAACACATTGTGGATGCATAATCCCCGTTGTATAGAATAGACCAACGCAAGTGCCCCCGCAAGCTCCTCATTGGGATCGATATCATATTGGAGTTTTACAATGATCTATCGCGATTCATGGCACAGTCAGTCAAAAGTAAGCGTCTCCGTGGCTAACTATTAATCACGTACCTGATCATGGTTATCGGGCTTCAGAGCAAAGTGAATATTGCTCACTTGAACCTCAGTCCCTTTCACTTTAAATGTGACTTTTTTCAGGAAGAACTGGGCAAGGCGTGATTTCACTGTAATGGAGATCATGACTTTATTATCATGGATCGCGCCATTACATTCATGAACAGCCTCAGGTAGAGGTAAGCAGCGTCGACGGAATTGCTCGACACTCATCGATGTGGTTGGGTCAATCTCGTGGAACTGGTGGCTTGGGCGTAGAATTCTGTGAATGCAGTCGTTGTAATGCTCCATCGAATGGAAACGGCCGACTTGGGAAACATCGGGTGTGCTGGGGATGTGCCTCTCCATGGTGATTTGGCGACAGTTGATGCCGGGGTTACTATTCTCCAGCAGGTAAATACAACCGAAGTGGGCAAACTGCGCCCTGTTCTTCTGCCAATACTCTAACAAAAGGCCCAAAGGCTTCTTGAACGGCTCTAGTTGTGGGAATGCCGTCAGGAAGGTCCCGACTGCAGAAGGCCAGAATGCCTTGGCCAGTTGAGAGGTGTGGTTCAGCGCGAAAGGAATATAATCATCAGGATTGATGACGTGGTGGAAGTTGAGAGCCCATTCTCTTCGCAGCGCTGCGGTTGTTCCGGGGTCCTCGACAACCATGGCCGACGGAGAGCCGAATGTCACTGTAGATAACCTTCTTTGCTTATTTGCATTCCATACGTTGCCTATTGAGCGGAAGTTACACCCATTGGCCAAGACTTGGTATGCCGCGATCGTGGCCATGGCGCCCCTAAACATGCGACTCTAGTGTTAAAACTAGATCTGTGTTTGTCCAGAGCGTGCCACTTACCCTAAGCTGTGACCGCAGACAACTAGCTTGTACTCCTTAACAAGCTGCTCGATCATCGCGGTGTATTGGGAAGCTCGTGCAAGAAACCCAGCATGAAAGCGAGAACCCAAGTTCGGCGTTGCCGCCTGGACGACGTTAAGGTTGGATAGAACATCAGCCATGCTTTGCGTTCCTCGGAAACCTAGGAAGAGCGTCTGCAGGCGGCTTGACCAGGCAAGTAGTGCGACCGCATGGCTTTCTTGACCTGGCTGTATTGCAGCTGCAACGTTGACCACAGGCCAAATGCAGGACACGATGTTTTGTGCCCTGACGAGCTTGAACCGGTCGTCATTACGCAAGACGTTTGCGACGTCGTCTTCGGTCTCATAGCACAGAAGGCTGACGGCCGATGCGCCGATGAACGTCAGGGTCTTTGCCAGTTTTTCCTCTTGAGTTAGGTCATGATCGTGGTTTTGAAAATCTATGTGGTCTGAAGGGAAGTCGGGGTTGGCATTAGACATGATGGAAGTAAGGGAGGTCAAGTTTACAGATGGTGAGAATGGGGATAGATTATTAGAGCCAGGCTATCGTCAGAATTAAGAATGTTTGCTCACACTTTGGCGACGAGCATCGCTTGGAGAATATATCACATATTTCGACGTGTCTTGGCTTCTTATGAGGAGGTTTGACTGCGACCGGATTGCGCTCTACTTTATGTTCTGTTCGTATGGTCAGTTCGAGGCGAACCACGACGGAACAGCCCTGTCCTCAGCCAGCAATTTCAATAGGTGGCGGGGTTGTTCTCGCTACAGCTGGAAAGCGAATCAGGACGCACGCAGCTCACAGCTCAGCAACAATATTGACTGATAGTACAGTCGCTCGTTGCCATTTCAAGCCACACTTTGTGCAGGAATGCTCTGATGGGCGACGATGGGAACTTGGCTTGACACGCCATAAGGTGGCACATCCCGACGGCCACCTCCTCTTCCATCATGCGGTTCATGGGGCAAAGAGAATGGACGCTATGTCACTGCTCGTCGTGATTGGTATGCGGCGCCGGGTCAGGTGTCCTGCAGCTGGACGACAGGGGGGACCAGGCTCCGGGTTTTTGTAAAAGAACCACTCATATCTCACAAGCGGCGTCATACTTGTTGGGTCAAAATTTGGAGCTCGAGGAGGGGACTTGAATGTAAAATGTGAGATTTTCTTTTCCTTTTCTTGTGGAAATATCGAGCGGTCTGAAACTTACGGGGCTGCGTAGGTGATGCAGACTCTTACGACGAAGACGTAGAGATTGTCACAGTGGTGAGACCCGTATATCCTCAGAGCGAGACCGGCAGTGAAGAGGATGGAGTATAAGGGGAAGAGGGCGGTCCTGATGAGCGACTTGTACTTGCTAGGAGATTATTAGAATGTGCTCGTTCGCCTCGATCCCAGAAAGCCATCCATGGATCATCGCGATGGTAAGAAGGCCCTTACATGTTATGGTACAGATGGAGTAGACCCGTGGAGAAAAAGGCAATAGTAAAGAATATGGGAGCACCCTTATTTGGAGCATAGAGTAGTAGCTCCCCTGTACTGGAAAACAGCAAGAGCCATGATGTTAATCGTTGCGACCAATACTTGTCCGGATAGGCTTTGCGACGCGTACCGTATTCTCCGTTGGTCACGTTTGTTATTCAGGAGCAGCTTATCTAACTCTTGTTGTTAAATCTCGGGTATAAACAACACTAAAAGCTAGAATCTAATTTCGTCTCTGTTCCACCTCCTAACTCCTGATCGAAGGGGGAACCCAAGCTTCTTTGTATATCCACCTCATCCTCACGTCTGCCACCTCAATCCATTTTCCAAAAAAACATCTACTCGAAACACCACAACACACAGCATGGCCATAATTGACGCGCGGTGGAACATATTGAATGACCCGACTCCCCAGAACGCCCAGGGCTGGCTCATTTCAGACATCTGCAGGTGGATAGACTGGGCCAATCGCATTGTTTCCTGGGGCAGACGGCCGATCACAGGAATCGGACTGATGGAACGAGAACCTTGGGTCAGACATACCTTTAAGGTGCCGTGTTAGCACTCTCTATATGTTTAGGCACTTGTAGCAGTTAATGTGAGACTCCAGAGTTACATCCTTGCCTCTCCTGTATCGTAATGAGTGTTAGGATTTCCCAAGTTCCGGCATAGGACTGGCTCCTGCTGGTTCCTTACCCTTTCTGGAAATCTTTCTGCATATTGGCATACACGCAGCGTGGAATGAGCCACCGCATCTACGCCATCTGACACACATCCGTCGGTATTTCAATCCCGTCCATTCATCTCAGCTTAGTTCGTTTCTTCGCTTGATATTCAACATCTTTTATTCCCATAAAAAATACCAAGTCTGGCCTAGTCTATATACATACCCGTCCCGAACCCACGTTTAGATTCGGTTTCGATTGAAAACACCCCTACTAAAGCCTCCCTAACCGACCAAGTCTGTCAGCCCCGACGACCTCTACGTCGTCGCCTCCACTCTCCCCCAGATTTTATCTGAACCTCCTTTAGGAGAAACGTAATATATATCACCAAACAGAAAAAGGAATGGATACGCTTTGTGATATCTTAGTCTCGTTTATCCAAGCTTCGATATCTAAGAATAAGTGTTCTGAGCCGGGCCAGCTCATCTCATGGTAGCAGCTTACTAGCCGCAGCGAGTATCTACCAAGTGTTTCCGCTCCAGGAGAAATGCTCGGCACTGCCCCAACTGCCACGCAATAGACCGCGGTGTGGGATTGGGCGCCAACGTCACGGCTTCGCGTTGCGTATAGCGCTGACCAACTAAGTGAGTTGATATACTGGGCGGGACGCTGGGAATAGGGATCAGCGAGCAGCTTGTACATACCGCTGTACGCTATAGCTTTTCGAAGTAGCGTGGGTTGACACCGGATTACTAAGTACGAAGTACGAAGCATCGCGAACTTGTCAGACGGGGTCGAATTATTGTCCGTTCCTCGTATTCCTATTCTCATATATGAACGAAGAAATTAGCTTAGCATGGAACTGGTCTTGGGGGGATGATTTACTTGATCGCTGGTCTTGGCCACTACTTTTTCCCGATTAGGCAAGTTGGAAGGAATTGAGTCCAGGATATGTGAGCTCACGACCAGCTACCTGGAAATCCCTGGGAGCATCTGGAGCAATATAAATACACGAGACTGGCGACAGTTAGTCCAGCATCAGCATGGAGGCGCTTGTCAAGCACGCTCTTCCAAGCTTATGATATTACTTTAAATTGCAACACGATGTTCAAGACACCAAGCCGCTTAGCGGCCACCCTGTGTCTGCTTCTGGGGGCAACGGCGGCCACGTGCACCAAGTTTCCCGTTGTCGAGACCACATCTGGGGCAGCCCGCGGATACTATCCCGAGCCAGGTCTTCGCGCCTTCCTGGGGATTCCGTACGCCCAGCCACCTGTGGGCTCACTTCGATTTCTCCCGCCGGAGCCAATCAAGAAAAAAGCGAAAGCAGTCATAGACGCGACCACATTTGGCTTCTCCTGCTACCAGTGGCGTGCTGATGTTGTTGGCGCAACTTCTCTTACACCCACCACTGGAGAATCGGAGGACTGCCTGACCTTGAATGTATGGTCATCTGACAAAAGTAGCTCGAAGCACCCGAAACCTGTGTTGGTGTGGATGCACGGAGGAGGATTTACAGAAGGATCCTCGTCAGTTCCTAGTATGCTTCCCCAATAATATGGGTCCCCAGCACTGTACCGCTTTCTTTTTCTGACGCAAGTGACAGTGTACGATGGACGATACCTCGCAGCCGCCCACCCAGACATTATAGTCGCGACAATTAAGTAAGTCTAACCATAGGATGTCTCAAAAATTAATCTAACGAGGGCCTTAGCTTCCGAGTGAACCTCTTCGGATTCGCCAACTCGCCCGCGATTGCTGAAAAGAACGTCGGCCTCAGAGATCAGAGGCTCGCCCTTGAGTGGCTCCGCGACAACATCGCCGCCTTTGGCGGTGATCCAGGCCGGATCGTGATCGGCGGCCAATCAGCTGGGGCGATGTGCGCTAGCCTCTACGCCTACGCCTACGCTACCGATCCCATAGTCCAGGGACTCATCATGGAAAGCGGCGAGGCTACGGTACAAATCCCAGATGACGGGACTCAGTGGGCAGGGCTTGCAGAGGCGCTTGGCTGTCGATCAGCTAACTCGACGGAAGAGCTTCGGTGCATGCAGGCAGTCGACGGCTATACGTTGAAGCGGACGCTGAGTCCCGACGAGCTGAACCCTCTTGGGTCTCCGCCAGTAGTGTATCTTGCTATCGACAACGAAACCTACTTTGGCACAGAGGCGTACGCCGCGCTCGGCGCAGCGGGCAAGTTTGCGAAAATTGTGAGTTTAAATCTGAAATATAGCTCTCTAGTGTCGCCGGGGTCTTAGAAGCCTAACTGCTAGCAGCCTGCTCTCCGGGGTATCACGAACGACGAAGGCAATGCTCTTTCCCCATTTACACCAGAAGGGCTGTTGAATCAGACCTTGGCCGACTGGATAACCGAAAATCTTTTCAACTGTCCGACAGCCTTTCAATCTCGGTAAGAGGACACCGAGACTCCTTGACCGCATCAAGCTAACTAGTCTCAGTATCTGGGCGTCCCACAATATCCCATCTTGGAGATACCGATATTTCGGCGAGTTTCCTTCTCTTGCGCTCTACGACTGGATGAAAGCTTGGCATGGGGGTAAATCTGACCCGGTCGCGATACAGTTCTGGTAGAAGACGTAAGCTGACATTATTATCGCTAGCCGAGATTCCATTGCTCCTCGGGACCATCAATACCATCCGCGTGCGGGATTTGGAACCGTATGAACTCGACGCGCAGAAGTATTTGCAAGAGGCTATCGTCGCATTTATCAAGGATCCACAGCGCGGGTTGGAGGATTTTGGCTGGCCGTTGTATAATCCCAATAGTGAGTTTATATGGAAGCCGTCCTCATTTACGTTACTAACGGAATTTCGATAGCTACGAGTTTAGTGGAGTTGTTCCGGGACAACTCCCCCAACGCTACGTTTGCGGAGGGCGCATCTTATGACGCTGGATGTTATTAGGGGTGAATGTATGCCCCCTGAGTAGTAAACTCCTAATCTGTGTGTCGCCTGCGTCGAGTTTATCGAGTGTGCTTCGCAGCGAAGGAAATTTGGTTTTCGCTTCTATTTTCTTTTCCCGACTTGGACGCTCCCTTTCCCTCTTCTTTTTTCATAAGCTAGGCTTGACTATTATTGTTCCATTTGTAGAATCGGCGGTTGTTGGCAAAACCGTAAGTTCATCCAATACAGATATTCGATAGATTACACACTCTGGTCACTTTTATCAATCACTAGAAGGTGATGAACCGATTCCTCGCCAATGGAATGCATCAGACCGACACTCAGTAAAATGACGTGCGGTTGATGAAAACGCTCCGTGAATTTGACGGCGGTAGACATGTTTTATCAGTCTGTTCAGGCCAACCGGCCTAGCCTCATCTGCTTCGCGGAGTGGCATAGCCTGAGCGAACCTGAGCGAACCTGAGCAGGGTGGCGTGGGCGACTGGGGGCTGGCGATGGCAATCGATGCGTAAAGCAACAGATGAACTTCTTATCCAGCGTTGCACAGAGCTTCTGGCATAGGGGTGTCTGGACTGAGTTGTATTTGTAAACTTATTAAAGAGGATAAAGTAAGAATATAAGCCTATCTGCCTAATCGATCACATCCTCGGGTAGAATAGAGATGTAGTCAACTGGAGCAGGCTCCTCGCCATCGGGCGTGCCGACAAGACGCAGAGTGCTTCCAGACTCGACATTAACGCCCTTGAATGTGATACGCGCCGCCGTATGTCCATCAATATAAGGAGACGGCGCACGACCCAGCTCATACTCCAAGTCTCCATGCCACTTGCCCACCAGCTCCTCGTCCAGGTACAGCTCCCAGGTCGAGTTGCCAATGGCTTGGTCGTAGTAGTTGACCGCAACGTTGTATTTACCCGTCTCAACATCCAGTTTCGTAGACGCAGTGCCCTGAGTCGAGTTGTCCGCCGTCACAATGCACAGAGAGCCGCTGGCCGCCTCAAACGGACTAACAAGATAGGACCTGTACCCATCGAGCTCCATGTCCTCGGCCTCGATACGGTGCGGGTGATTGCCCACACGGCCGGCCTGGTCCGGAATGCCCGATTTGTTGAAGTAGAAGTTGTTGATGGAGTCACGCCAGACGAGCGAGTGACCGGCCTGGTAGACGAGGCGGAAGAGCACGTGTTCATATCGCTCAGCATCGATCTTGGTCTTTAGGGATTCCCAAAGAGGGACGAAGGACTGTGCGACGGCGCTGCCTGCGTAGTGAGCGTCGTAGAAGTGTTGAATAACGGTCTTTCCGCTCTTGAGGACCTGGGTGTAGGGGACGTGGTGGAACCAGAGCAACAGGTTATCGGGGGTTGTCTCGATGTCCTCGTACATCTCGAACACCTCCTTAGGGTACTGGCCGGCATTTCCGGTGCCGTTCAATACCGTGCGATCCATGCCGATGGTATCCCCATCTGCGCGAGTCCACTGGCCCCAGGGGTTACCGTCCTGCGATGCCGGGTTGGGCCCGTAGTGACCGAGGAGGATATCGGTGAGTGTCTGGATGCCCAAGTTGCCCGTATAATTTTCATAGGCTGGCCACGATTCCATGGACATCTCGGTAATGACGTCAATAACTTCTTGGTCGTGGCTAAACGTCATCTTGATCCACTCCTCGAGAATATCGACAGGCTCCGAAGATGGATCCCAAGCAAGCCTGCCATAGGCGTAGAGGTTGGACATGGCAAGGTGGCTGCCGAGCCAAGTAGTGTTATGGCCGACATTGGCCACACCAGCGTACCCGCCAAGCTTGTTGTTGAACCGCTTTCCATTGATGATATCGGACACGGCCGAGTCCTCGCCGTCAACGCGGAGGTCGAACTCGAGGAGCTCCTTCCACATCGGGGCGAGGTATACCAAGTGAGCCTGCTGTCCGAGATATTCCTGGGTGATTTGCAGCTCGATCGCGCTTCCCGTCTCGCGCATGTGAGCGAAGAGGGGTGAGACGGGTTCGCGGACTTGGAAGTCGATGGGGCCGTACTTAATCTGGATGACCACGTTATCCTCGAATTCGGGATCGAGGCCGTCAAAGAACTGGACGGCGGCGTTGGCGCGGTCGGCCTTCCAGTCAAGGTCCTGGTTCAAGCTCGTGTGGTCGTAGACGAAAGCACGGAACATGATGATACCACCGTGGGGCTGCAGGGTGCGAGCGAAGAGATTCGCGGCATCTGATAGAGTTCGGTTGTAGGTAAGGGGTCCGGGCTGGCCTTCGGAGTTGGCCTTGACGAGATAGCCAGCCATGTCGGGAATCCTCTCGTAGAGAGAATCAGTGATATCTTGCCACCAGTCGATGACGGTCCCATCTAGCGGATCAAAGGAACCCAGGCCGCCCAGAGTCGAAGGCGAAGCAAAGTTTAGGGACAGACCAAGCTGGATACCGTAAGGGCGGAATTCGTCGGCGATCCTTGCCAGACCATCCATGTTCTCGGGGGTAAGGATGGTCTCGTTGGCGTTGACATTGTTGACAACCACGGCGTTGATGCCGATAGATGCCAAGAGACGTGCATATTGGCCAGCCCGAGTGAGGTCATCGCGGATTTTTCCGTCCCAGAAGAAAATAGAGTCGCCGCCGTAGCCTCTCTCCACACTTCCGTGAGTGCCTCCATCACGTAGATTATCCCACTGGTTCACCCATCGGACAGGAGCGTCGGGATTCGAAGCGAACGACTCGTCCGAGATCTTTCCCTGAGCCAAACGCGCGAGGTACTGGAAAGTTCCGTACAAGGCCCCACGCTCATTCTGACCGAGGATCAGCACATCTCCGCCAGAGATGTGGAGGTAATAGCCATCCTCGATAAGTTCCGGTAGGTCCTCTACATCGCCGCCACTCTCGGAGTAAGCTCCGACGGTACCCACTGTCACGGTAGGAACGTCGGCATCGGTGTCAGACTTGTCGAAGGTCAGCTTCTTGCCGAACATGCTGCCGATGCCTTCAGCCAGTTCTTGGCCGGCGGTGTAGACAGGTAGCCCCTCAGTCGCGTTGAGGGTGACTATAGAGGAGGGCAATTTCTTGCGATGACATTTGGCGCCTGGGACGCGGGCATAGCGTAGCCAGGCAGCCAGGCCGTCCTCGGCGACCGCGAGGCCGACGAGGGATGCGAGTAACAACGAGCCACGCATTGTCGTACGGATGGGCGTTAGCAGAAAACGAATGAAGCTGCGAAGCCCTCAGGATGTTTGTGCCGTGTGTTGCGTGAGAGCCATACTCTGCTTGTTCGGCCGTCGAGGTCCCTTTCTATGTTTATCCCGATCTTATACTTCGCATCTCGCCAAGGCCATGCCGCTTCACGTCTCTCCCCCCCCTGGAATTGACCCCAATTGAAAATTTCCGCTCTCGGCAGCATTGTTATTCAACACGGTCGGTGCTACGCTACTATCCAAGGATGGGACCCTACTAGCTCGTGGGATATTTACAAATGTTACCATACGATTCAGGCTGTATTCACACCCTCAACTTAGGCAGTGATTTACGTGCGGGGGAAGCTCGAACTCGTCAAAAACCCGGCTCGGCGTTCGCTGGATTCCTCAATATGGGCAGCGGCATACGAGGGAGAGGGCCATTGAATTGATGAGGCGATCCAATTCCGAGGCCCACAGCCAGGGTCCTGGGTAAGTTGATTGCCTCGACCTTGTCCCAACGAGGAAGGCCTTCGACTGTTGAGTGGCGATGCGTGGTTGGTATTAGGAATCAGGCACGAAAGATGGGAAATTAAAGTTTGCAAGGATGTGGATAACCTCAATTGATCCGAGATTCGCACCTGCGGGGTTAACCATGGATCAGGATCGGTATGGTAGGTAGGCCCATACACGGCTCAAGAACAGTAGCGACGGCCCGGGAAGATGGATAACCATGAGGCCTGCCGTATGTGATGTCGGAGTGTGTAATTTCTTGAGAGCTTGGCAGGTCTATGTGCGCAGTACCGCGAATCGTGGCGAAGCAGGTTTGAGACTCCCTAGAGGCAGGGGCCACTCAAGACATTTATTTGAATAATCATTCCATTAAGCTTGTAGATTTATATTGAATCACCCGCCTAAAGGGTCGTTTCTACTATACACATACCTTGGCTATATGAACCACTTTAGTCCCGAGAAGATAGCACCTGTACTATCTCTATAAGCCGCGCCCAGAATGTGGCTTATCCATCTTCAGAGGCTCGGAACTATATAGCCTGCCTCAATCCATCACCAACGGGACATTTCTATCTTACCCAATGGACGACATCCTCCCTACAGACTAGAGTTGGACTGTAATCCTCAGAACCGTCACAGGGGCCCGACACGTAAACCAGGCGCGATGCCGAGGAGGAGGAGAGAGAAAGGGAAGGAGACAAAGAAGGTTGAAGACTCGATATATGGTAACCTAGTGGTCTGGGAACTATCTCGCATCAGGACAATGGGAATCTGCTCATCGCTGCCAAGACGTTCCCTGTTGTCGAGTATTTGCTTAGACTTCGGGGCGTCTACCAGGATGTGGTTGGAGGGAGATGTCCTTGGACAACATTGTTGCCATACGCCACACGGTGCCACTTTGTTACCATGGTCTTTATTTTGATACAACAGGTAATGTTACCGCAGCATGCACGATCATTACTGGAACACTACGGCTCCGGTTTCTCTAGAATTCCGTTAGATTTTCGATCGAAGCAGGGTCGGGAGAGGATGGAGGCCGCTATAGTGTCGGAACTGCTTAAGAGAGGTGCCAATCCTAACTCAAAAGACAGTGAGGGGTTGACACCAATGATACACGCTGTTACACATAGGCCAAGTAACCCGCTTGTGATCAGACTTCTACATAAATATGGGGCTGATATTGATGCTGCGGATACCGATGGCAATCTACCGATCATGCTCGCCATTACCAAGAAAGATCGAGAGGTGGCTCAATTGTTAGAGTCGCTTAGAGCACATGTAGATGCTTCGATCTTGTTGAACATGGCCCTCCCTTCATAGTTCGCCGGATGTGGGCATATCCAGGGAACGCATTGATCGCGCCTTCTGGTCTTCGACCAGTACGAGTACTAATAGCAAGCTCGGGCTCTACGAAGTACAACAAATGCAGATACAAAATATTCCTTAATGCTGTACAAGCTAGGATAAGCAGGAACTTGCTAGCCAACTTCGCTGGCTTAACAGCAAAACTCAACCACGATCATTCTATGTATTTGTTCCTTTAATCGATTAATAGAACCTGAGACGAACTTGCCAACGTGACTTAGAAGAACGGACCTAAACAGTAAAACATCAATAGGGTTTATGTACTACACTTCGAGGCAAGAACTCGACACCTCTATTCAGCCAACGGGATTCGAATCCGAGCACTTGATACTGCTGACGGCTTCGCTTAGTGGAGAACCGAACTTGGAGCGTGCCCGGTAACGACGGGGAAGGGCGCGTGCTAGATCTCCGCTCAAGAACAGCCATCTTTTCCCATCCTACTCACAGTATCTTCCTCATCTGGTGTCCACTTATCACCGGGTGATTTGACAGCCGAGGCTGAAACCTCTTACGCGGGCTGCACACTGGCCAGGTCTTGGATCGGGCCTAATAAGTAGAGCGTCAGCAGCACGGGCCAGTTCATCTATCCAATGTAACCGCCTGCTAAATGGGGAGAAAGCGGAAAAGTGGGTAATAATGAGTGTCAATTATATTGTAATTTCATCAATCCACCGATTGTTTTGATTGTCCACATCCCCCCTTTCTTCTTGTTGTGGATGCCCTCTGCCCAGAGACCTCGATGGACCAGCACTATTGCGCTCACTTATGCAACTGAAGCTTTGAGATGGCTTCCTCTCGTTTTATAATACCGCTGCTTCTCGCAGCCGGCGTCGATGCCCGCGTTCAAGCGTCTCTATCAGCACCCAAAGCGCAAGCTTTCGAGGTCTTCGCAAAGCAATTCCAGCCCTTGGAATATCCGAACCATCCTTTCGTCGGCAACATCCCCTGGTATCCTTATGCTATGGAACTTGGTGTTGGCACCCCTGCGCAGATTCAATCACTGGTTCTCAGTCTCACTCACGGTGACACTTTCGTTCTCTACAACGATCTCTGTAATCCCAGCAACAACCCTAACCTGACGAAATATGTCCGTGACTGTAGCAGTGATGCTTTTGACGATGAAGCATCATCCACGTTTACATACAACTCCTCGGACAGATATGGCATAGACTATGCTGGGGTTGATGTTGACGGTGTCATGATGCAAGATGTGCTTCGCATCGGCGACGCCGAGATGAGAAACGCAAGCCTGGGCATCGCTATATATACATCCCTTGACACCGGATTCCTCGGCCTGAGTACTCCTTGGGGGTACCCGGGAGGGTATGTTTTCGAAGAGAGAACTGCGATTCTCGATCGGATGGCGAACCAGAATGTCATCGACTCTCCGGCCTTCAGCATCTATGCGGAAAAGGGCAATGGCACGACAGGGGGCATTCTCTTCGGCGCTGTTGACAAGAGCAAATACGAGGGTAAGCTCCAGCGCATCCAGGCCTCTGCTGGTCGGGACAAGTTTACCCCCAACAACTACGACGACAGAGTTAGTTTTGTGCCCGGTTATTTTGCGAATGTATCCGCTGTGTGGCGGAGTGAGTCTTCAAACGACGAGCTAGTTCAATATGTGAACTCCAGCCGAGGCGGCACGTTCTATGCAACCATCGACCCTACATTCACATTTACCAACGTACCCAGCTACGTTGCTGATCCCATTTATCGGATGAACCCAAACGTCGCCATATGGCACAACATTGGGCTTAGGACAGTGGAATGCAGCAGCGCCTCGAGCCTCAACGGTAGCTTCACCCTGGAGCTTGGCGGCGAAGGGGGCTATCGACTCACTGCCAACCTACGGGACTTAGTCGTGCCCGCTGAGCAGTGGCATCTTCTCAGACCATCTGAGGAAGACGCTACGGAATACTCGAAGCACTGCCTGCTTGGTATACAGTCTACGGAACATTTTGAAACATTTTACTACGACTCCAGCGGCGCTACATGGTGGGTCATCGGCAGCATGTTCCTCGAGGACACCTACCTGGTCTTTGACTCGAAGAACATGGAGGTCAGCCTGGCGCCGTTGAGCAAGAGATCCGATGGGAAGCAGGACATTGTGTCGTTTGAAAGCTTGGGTGCTCATGCCCCCGATTCCGAGTTCGTCGGCTATGAGGAGTGTTTCGGTAACGACTGTGGCACGGAGAAGGACGATGAGTCCGATGCGGGGGCACGCATTGTTCTACAAAAGGGTCTTCTCATCAGCTCGGTCTTGGGTTGGATGGGATTAATTGTCTTTGGTTGACACAGATGAGGATCTATTACATCGTTGGCATCTGGCAGTTTTGGCAATATGACGCATCGTGAGCTATTGAAAGCTTTAGAGTCCTCGATCCGCTATGAGGATACCACACCTATGCCCCATGCTTCTCAATAACACTACTCCAAGCGCTTCATGTGCGCCGCGACGACCGACTTCACTCCGGGATACGGTTGCCTCCTCAGCATTGAGCTAGATGACATGGCCACGACGCAAGTTTTCTACGATAATTTAAACGTTCATAAAGAGGTCCATTTGGGTGCGCCTTTTACCCTCGCATTCGCATACACCATGTGTACTTACAAGAAAAGGTTGTCCTGGGCTGGGAAGTATGGGTTGAGGCCGACGCAGATCAGGATTTCCCCTGGGCTTGAGGATACAGAGACGCTCCTGGAGAATTTCAAAATCGCGGTAGAAGCGGCAAACAGGTGTAAAAGAGCGGAGTAGGTAGTGCACGCATTGAACGAGAAGCAATGCGGTGATGGTTCTCTTGGCAGTCAAGGAAGGATGTTGCCTGCTTCTGTTCTATTCTAGGTCCGATGGTGAGGAAATTAATGTGGGGAAATGAGCTATTCAGAAGCAAGAATATATTACCCGCGCAACAACATGTTAAGTTCCATCACTTCCAGTCAACGCGGAGACTCTTCGAGTCGGCAACGTGTTTTGCCAGAGTTGGCTTTGAACCCATTTTTCAAAGAGCCTGTTTGCTTTACGGAGGCTCATGTTAGCAGCTGCCATGAAGGCTTCCTCGCTATGGCAATACTTACTACGAACGTCCGACAGTACGAGATGAGTGAACCCATTGGGGCATTTGCCAATTCGGACACGACCGTCCTCTTGCACGTTGACCACCCATGTGGGAGACCTGAAATTGGTGCCAGCACCTCTGGTGCCCGTGAAGTCCGACGCGACTAAAAGTAGGATAAATCATAAGTCAAATTTAATGAAGCATATGGACTTTACTTACGTTTCTGGCTTACGACGGTCCTTCCGTCATGGCTCGTGATGATAAGTCGATACGAGCTGTCGGTCACGTTCTGAACTATGATGATGTCGGCCTCCGTCATGGCCACTTCTTCGGTATGTACGCCTCCGGTTTGTCTATATCGTTCCAATAGAAGTCAGCGATGGCAGATTTAACCTGGCCTGCCGGGCCAAATTCGATCTTACAGCTTCATGACTACAACCTCGTTGGACCGGGGCAGCCGCATGTATATGATGAAGAGCTCGGCACGCATTTGTTGGACTTTCTTGCTGAAGCTCTGAGCAGCTACCAAGCTTCATTAGCACCTATATATCTGCACGAATAGCTCAAAACCTTTACCTGATTGTGTCAAAAACGTGACCGTGACTTTTCCATTGGGTAGATTAGATCCCACTCCATCTGCGCCAGCACTCGTGCAGTGGATGTTTGGAAAAGTGACGCCGGTCTCTCCATTGCGGTACTCTACCTTTGAGTTTAATTTCACTGGGAAGTAAATCTAGTTAGTTCACCAAGTTGTTCACCAAGTTCCTCGTTCCTCTTTCGGATACGCACATCGGAGAGTGGTCTTGACAACGTCTTCGTCTAGATCCATGGCACCACTAGTCCTATTGCCTCCGTAGTAGATGGCAATTTCCGCAAAGTCTTCCGGCTGGAAGAGAGACGACTTCTTGTCGGTCGCGGCAAGGAAGCCTTCTTGATTTCCCGCAACGTAGTGCGTTATCTGAATGTCGTCAATGTCGGACCGGCTGTAACTGCGACCCATTGAGGAAATCGACACAGTTTCCACGAAGGGCAAGTTTGCAGAGACGTCACTGCAGGGCCATTTCTACTAGTTAACTTTGGATGACGTTTCTGACAATTTGATGGAATACAAACCCAAGAAGATTTAGAAGGCGAGCTTCTTGCTCGCCTGTTGTATTCGTAGCCACGAACGCAAGTGTCGTGCCCATGCCTTGACTTAACCAGCGCCTTGCCCAGGAAACGGATAGTTTCTGGACAAAGAGGTCATCGAAGTCCAGCATGCCTTTTGGTGTCAGCATCTGTATATCATTATCAGGATCAAAACCAACTCACAGGTAGGAGACAGCTTCTTGATAACTACCGACACGTTTCTACCAGTATCTCTATCCGAAACCTTGTATATCATCCATGATAGCTCTTGGCCAACGAGTCTGATGGCGAAGCTGAGCGGAGTGACTAGGAAGGCTCGTCAATCTTTCGTCGATGCTGCATAGTAACGTGGATGAACTAACGGCTGAAGGAGTTGAGCCTCTCCATATGTGATGGCGATGCCGACTCTACTGAGGATGGGCATCCGCAAGTGAAGAGTTTCACTTCCGGCTTTGCATCGCCCTGCGCCCGTGCGCTATTTCTATTTCTCCTTTCCCAGTCGAAGTTGAGCAACGCATGCTCACAGAGCAGGTCCTCGCCGTTACTTGTGGCTAGGTATAATTCAAAGAAAGACCGCGTTAGGGCAGGGTCTCTGACAACCTGGCTCTCTTCGGTCGTGGCTACGGCATTTCGAGGGGTATCGGCCACATAGTCTTGGATCTCTCTCAGGAGATGTACGGCGGTTATTAGTGTCCCCTCGACCTTGCCGATCTGCATGCTAGAGTGGCATTATTAGTTTCACAATGGACTTAGAGAATCGTAGAGCCTTACTTATTCACCACTCCAAGAATAACGTTAATGCTGTTGATGTGAACCATAAGTTGGCTCCTCAGCGTCGCCAAATCGCCGCCCTCAGTCGTCCAGCTGACTTTCTTGATGTCCGTCGCCAGCTTCTTGCCCCACCTCTTGAAAACCGGCGCTTCCGGGTCGGTCGCATCTTTCACCTTCGCATACTTTTGCACAATCTTCTCCAAATGAGACAGGGTGGCATGGCAGTTGTTCAGCATTGCCTTGAAAACGGCGCTATTACCTTCTTGACCATCTCCAAGTGGCGATGTCAGTACAGCTTCGGTCCCTCCAGCAGCGTTCAATTGTTCGCCGATGCTGCTTTTCTGCAGGGCTGACAGAGCTGTACTTAGAGAATACAACTGGTTCTCGATCTCTCGAAACTCCGCGGGGGCTGATTTTCGACCGCTTGTAAATGCCCGGCCCAGCTTGAAGGCCAGCTTGCCTAGCAGCAAGGCATCCCCTATCGAAACTGGAGATGCCATGATAAATGGTGTAAATTAACTTGACATCGAGGAAGAAGCCGGTGCCTTCCGAAATCATGTCGACTGCGTCTCCCACAGACGGATATGCGTTTCTTGTCGGAATGAAATCCCGCTGCGCCACCTCAGCTCAGCTGGCATCTGCCTGCCTACTTGGGATACCGCGCGGAGGAATGGACAGGGGACCGCCTCAAAAAGTAGAAAAAATCTATTCGTCGACAACAGCAGCATGGAACACAATTGGTTCGAGCTCGTCCCCGTGATTTGTGAGGCCTCATCCTTCCAAGTCCCGATACGCCTCGTCGTTCGCCCATGGCAGGCAACCACGATGGTCCGCCATGAAAAAGCCATTTGTTTAGACATAGAACCTCCTAAGCAAAGCCTATCACGGATCTAGAACCTCTCTGCTCTTCTTCCTTTTCAACAAGTTTACCACGCATCACTTTAGCGAAGCAGCATGACTTGTGAACGGGTCCGCCTGCCCGGCATATTCTGGGACCCTAGGGAGCGCCCACCCCCCCAACATCCCCATGCACAGTTTCACGATTCTGATCCATGGCATCATCAAGAATGGAGCTTACGACAGCCCCTAGAAGAACCCGAGAGCCTCTGGTACCGGGTGGACGAGGCTCTCGGAGTCTCACCCAACAATGAGCCCGCCACGGGCGACGGGTTCCTACCACCCGTATTCGTCTCGGTGAACGCGAGAATCACCCACGACACGGCCAAAGTCACAGTCACCCAACTGTTCATGAACAGTACCAGCAGCCTCATCCCAAAGGCCGGATACACGTTTCCATTGCCGCCTGGTAGTACCGTAGTGGACTTTTCTTGCCTCATTGGCAGGGACAGAGTTCTGAGAGAAAAGGTAAAACCCAAGGCTGCGGCGAGGGAGGCCTTTCGAGAAGCCATTCGGCAAAACCAGACAGCGGGACTACTGGACCAAAATTCTCCAGAACTCTTCACGACGACGCTGGGGAATCTTCCTGCCAATACCCCGGTCAAGGCCACGCTGTCGTTCATTGTTCTTCTCAAACACAATCTCAAACGAGACAATGGTGGCGCTCATATGACATTCGTACTTCCAACATACATTGCCCCCCGGTATGGGACGCCGCCTGGTGAGATCGGCCGCTTGTTAAATCGAAGCGCGAGTCTATCGACGCTGTCGGTCTCTGTTGACATCTTGGCTGCGACTGATATTCTCAGACTAACATGTCCTTCGCATATCAACTCTGATATCCAGATTGGCGTCTCAAGGCGTCGGCGATGGGTTGATTTTGTCACCAATCGTGTGACACAAGATCCCAGGTGCGCCAGCGTCAGGCTTCCAGACGATACAAACTGCCTAGATCAGGATTTTACATTGGATATCTGCACAACATCTCCGGGCGCTCCGGAGAGGCCCTTTGCATGTCTGGAGAAGCACCCGGAGTTCCCTGGCCAGTCAGCTCTGATGCTAACAATTCCACCGAAGTATCTACTTGGGCCCTCCGGGGAGTATCCCGGCGGCGAGATCGTCTTCATAGCGGATAGGTCCGGATCCATGTGGGACAAAATCGAGGCTCTCAAGAGGTCGATGGAGTTCTTCCTAGCAGCACTCCCGTCGGGCTCCAGTTTCAACATCTGCAGTTTCGGGACTTACTTTACGCGTCTCTGGCCGCATTCCCAGCCTTATAACGCGGCCAACCGCCAGGCTGCCGAGGCACATGTCATGACTCAATTTCGCGCCGATATGGGCGAGACGAAGATCCTCGGCGCGCTGAAGCAAGTGGTGGCGAGCCGAGGTGGCTTTGGGAACACTGATGTGATCGTCTTAACGGATGGCCAGATCTGGGACCTACAGGAGACTATCGAGTTTGTCAAGCAGACCAGGAAAGAGACCGCGGGCCGAGTCCGGTTTTTTTCACTTGGTATCGGCAATGCCGTTTCGCACGAGTTGGTGGAAGGTATCGCGAAAGCCGGTGGGGGGTACGCCGAGGTGATCCAAACGGCGAGTCAAGGAGGTTGGGAAGGTAGAATGCTCGCTATTCTCGAGGCGGCAAAGGAACGGCACGTCTTTCCAAGCTCTATTGCGATTAAGTGGGCTGACGAAAATGATGAAGGTATGTCGGAAACTGCTTCAAGCTGCCAACCAAACCCATGTCTCAAACTTTTATAATAACCTCTGCTCTGCAGTGCATATGCTTGATGGCACGAGCAACGAGGCTCTCCAGTCGCCTCATGACATATCCATGCTCAGCCCCTTCATGAGAAATCGGGTCCTCATACTGCTCAACAATCACCATGAATCCGCCATCCCTCGAGCGGTATGGATCATTTGCAGTCGGCCCGGAATGGACCAAGAACCCATAGAGGTTCCCATCACCGTTGCCGAAACACCAGACACCATCATCCATACATTTGCAGTGCGAGCACTCCTGGGCGACCTAGAGCGCGGCGAGAGCTATATCCACGCACGGCCTAACGCACCAGATAGAGACTCCGCCGAGGAAAGAGAGCTGGTACGGCGCGAGGGAGAGAAGCTCGGCTACAGGTGGTCGCTGGTGTCGAAGTGGACTAGCTTTGTTGCGGTAGAGGAAGCTCTGGATGAGAATCCGATAGATGAAGACTCGTTAATGGATGGAGATGGAGCGCAAGGGCGTGGCGTCGCTGGGGAGGGCAGGGGGTTGGATCTTCTGCGTCCCAGAGGAGACCGGAATGTCGGCCGACGGATAGAGGGAGATGCTGAACAGACTGAGTCTGATGACGAGACCAGGGACTCGTCTGGTGACGAATCTGATACAGTCTCTGATCGAAGTGGGAGCCATCGAGGAGATGGCAGTGACGACTCGGATGACGACCAAGGGCCTGGACATGGAGGCCAAGCTCACAGAAATGCCGGCGGGAGGGATGCTGGCCCCGGGTCGCGAAGTGACCATGACGGATCACGTCGAGAGAATAAGTCACATTCTACCTCAGAGCCCGATGCGGGAGGTCAACCGGGATCATCACAGAGCATGGGTGGAAGAAGCTTTGGAGCTGCTGCGGAGCATGATGTGAGCATTCTCCGCCCCGCAGCGACAACGAATTTCGAAAATGCTATGCAGCATCGCGCTTCAGGAGTCTACGGCACCGCCAACACGAAAATATCACCTCCCCACTCCGTCAAGCCCCGGGATGAACTTTCCCAAGAGTATTCATGGGGGAGATACGACAAGGCCAAGTTTATGAACTCGTATACTCGAGGGAAGTCTTCCATGGACAAAAAGCCCTCCACGGACAGCAAGTCCTCCAGGTACGACATGTACGACATGGACGCCGTATCTTCCGCGTACGGCATGCCTTCCGCGTATGACACGAAGGAAAAGCGAATGGGCCGTACAGAAACGCTAAGAGAGTCACTCCAAAGGTAAGTTCAGAACGAAGGAACGCTCTGTTTCTACCATCTGAACGTACGCAGCTTGGCACTACCGGGAGAACCACTTTGGAGCATGGATCAGTTGCACGGTCCAAAGTGGTCTATCTCATTTGCCGAGGCAGCAAACATTGATTTATACATATATATGATGCTAACGAGGTCCCAGATCTGTCGTCAACAAAGAGCCCAACACCACCTCGGCAATCACAGCCCCAAGAAACAACCTTCCCGCTGCATCTGCTGTTCACTTTGCAGACCTCGTAATCGACACAGATCCAATTGAGAGAGGGAAGCGCGAGCTCATCAGACTCCTCCTACGGTTACAAGATCCCTTCTCCGGCATGTTCTGCAAAGAAGCCCTAGAAGTAAGGGAGGTGACAATGGAGAGCGTTCTGGGCAAGGCCTGCATGTCTTTTGCTATTGCATCAATGTCAGAGTACCGCAAAATAATCCCCGGGTTCCCTTCGAAGCATCGCAGCACTCAGGATGCAATCTCGAGAACGGTGTTGGTGGTTGTCCTACTCACTCTCCACTTCCAGTCTTGTCGGGACTTGTGGATGTCGATGAATCAGAAAGCGCAACAATTTCTCATCTCGAACCTCCGAGACGATGACCAAATGCGAATGGAAGAGTTCGCCACCACTCACCTGGCGAACGTGACGTTCCTCTTCCGTCTTGATTCACATATAGTTCTGCTGCCTGAGAGTGTGGAGGCAGGGTGGGCTTCCGGGGATAACATCCCAATTCTGTTGCCGAATTCAGGAACCAGCCCCTTTGCAACAGCGACACGACCCCCGAGGTTACCGTGGTCAATGCGATCACGGCAGGCAGGAGCTCCCAACATAGCGAATCAAGAGAGAACATCCCCTTCCCAGCCACATCGCAACGTCAATTGGCCGGCCGAGTCTATCCCAGCCGCGCAAGCGCATGTCGTTAATCCTATAACACCTCTGCAAACGGGAACAACGAGCCAACGGCTTCCCTATGGCGGCGTAGGTTTCGGGAGTACCCCGGCTTCATCGAGCGACGCAACAATAAGCCCTAGGAAGCCAGAAACCATAGCACAGGTCTCACGTTTTAAGTGGAGATCAACCAGTCACAGGAGCACGGATAAGAAAGCAGTTACTCCAGCCGCACCAAAGCTCACAAATCCGGATCCGAAGGTATTCGAACCGGCACTGCCTTCTTCCAATATCCAGGGTACATCTATCAGCGACCACGAGAATTTAATTAAGAGGATTGCTGCCGAGAGGGAAGCGCGTAGTGTTGTTGGTGGCGAAGAAGCCGAGATCCCCGAAGATCTCTAGCAAGCGCATTTGTCTCAGTCTTAGATTGGAGCGGGTTTTCTTCTACTCTTATATTTTGCCCTCTTTCCTTAGTTGTACTTATACTGGAACTCCTGGGCTGGGATCCATCGTCGTCGCCCGCTCTGATGGGTGTTCCATGCTGTATTTGCAACGGCGGGCTTAGGTCGGGCTCTGGTGAAGATTATATAAATTATGATAACCAGCACGTTTAGTTAGAGTAATATCCCAATTGAAGTGGCAAGAGAAGTATAAACGAAGCCGTTCCATAGAGATCAAGAAGCTGTAGGGCTTCGCCAAAACTACAGTCAGCTGCGGCCTTATAATTCTACATCGCGGTTAACAGAGCTTCATGTTCAGTCTGACTAGCAAGGATGGATGGATGTGTTTCAGCTACAGTTCATGAATGGCCGGGTTTGTGGATTTGACGCAGGATGTTGCAATTCAACATCTCGCTCTGCCCACTTTCTTCGTCGTCCGCTTCCATCCTTCCAACTCCGATAGGAAGAGGAGACTGGAGTCAAAGAGCAATGGTACTATAGAGCTTGGCCTGGTACAATCGTCTGTTCTGAGCTTTTCGGTGATTCCAACGTTCCACAGCCTGGATAGCTCCGGCTTGGCATGCATGGCTGCACAGCTCTTGGCTGATCCTTCTTTCTTCTTTGGAAGCGTCCAGCCTGCTTATAAAAGCCCGACTTGGAGATTCAGATTTCCATCTGCAACGCCCCGGCTCGACATCTCACGTCCATCGCTCATAGACTGCCCAGATTCAAAGACTCGGATAAATTTTAACAACAGTGCAGGAATGGTCACTCTCAAATATGCCACGGTGATTTTAATGGTCGTGGTGGCACCATTCAAACTTCTCTTCGGGTTGTGTAGATTCGTCTTCAGCGCCCTCAAGCCTCTCTTCAGTAGACTCCGGTATCTCTTTCAGTCTTTGAGGGATTACTTCCATGCTGTCCGGAAAGGTCCCGAAAATCTCAAGCCGCTCTTCAAGCGGTCTCTCTCATCTGCATCTCTCTCCTGTCTCCTTCACCTGAGTCCTGTCTTGGTTACTCTTGCTCTCATAGTCCTGAATCGTCTCCGCTTCTTCATTGGTCGCGAACTAGACGGTCCTCCAGGACAGGACCGTCTCAAGCTAGGAGTCTTGCAGATAGCGGCCAAGGTGCATGAGCTCTTCATTATCGCTGGCTTGAGAATGGCTCTCTCATTTACTGTGTATAGGAGGCTTAGGTAGCTTTACGAGGGCTGTAAACCTTCGGCTGCATCGATCTCATCGCTTCTGGTACCCGGTCTACTTGCCAGTATTAATGCCTGATCCTTTGCTTGCAGTGTAATGACTCACAGATGCACCGTCACATGAATTAGCCTTTGCTTCCTAGTTTTAGCAACTTTGCCGCCTGGTCCTGGAAGGAGGCCTTGACCCGAAATGGCGCCGAGATATCGGCGGAAGTAGAGCAGCGATGGAACTGCCTGCAGCGAAATTAGTATACCTAATTTCGCGGCTAGCTAGAGATGATAATCAATCTTCCTTTGTCTACTTAATAATGATCTGCTTAAATTATCAAAACTACACCATCCACCTATTAGGTTGTACTAAGGCTGATTACGGTTGACTAGAAGAAGTGACAGCTGTCGACGTCGAGCGTCAAGGGAGAAAGCGGTGTAAGACTGACATTCCCAAGTAAAGACCAAAACTGGGATCAGTAAACTTAGACTAGTGCTTTGGTAGATTTATGACTGGTAGAAAAAGATACGTACCTGTCCACGGCAGAAAAACCACAGAACCAGATCTTGGCCCCAAGCGATGCCTTCCGAAACGAAGACTCTGGCCGTGCAGATATAAATATAAGGAGTTCCTAACGTAGACCGCCCATTTGCGAGATGGCTTCTTCGAAAATAATTATCTCACTACGATATTAAGATGACTTCAACACGCCGGAGCAACGCTGAACGCCAACGGATAAGGAATGAGTGCCGTGAGGTGAGGAGCTAGCCAACCATATATGTAAGTAGACGTTACCCTAGTCTAATCGCTTGGCTAACTTCTCTAGACCGAAGAGTAGGGATGAAAATAAACCCCTCCAAAGTGCGCTCGAAACCTCGCGCAAATGATCAATATACTTGGCGACCTCTTCCAGGTAATGAAGAGAAGCTTTTGCCAAGATGTTTTGCAAGAATTTGAGCAACTATTCTACTGTGTCGCAGCCGCATATGGCCAAGAAGTAGGGCCGGGCGGTCAGGCGCGGCAGAGAAGGATAAACTACGGAACAATAGGAGGATCACAAATTACTAGAAGCACGGGCCACTGTGGCTTGCAGCTGGCCGTTCAATGCCACGAAGCTGCCTGATGGTATTGGAGCCTGATCCTAAAATACTACATTCTCACAGGCGATGAAACACTGATCCAAGCCAGCAGATAGTCTCCATTTCTGCTAATCCGCCTGCTCGGATCTACTAAATGGCTGGAATCGTGAAATCGCTTGACCCGGCTCAGCCGGCCTTCAATAAGGCCATGCGAGAGTTTCGGGCTGGTCTTAAGGACCAGGCTCTCTATTCACAAATCCTTGAGACGACCTCTATTGACCAGGTGTACGACTTGACCGACAAACTACAGCTTGTCCAAGGAAGAGGCGACCATCTCAGAAACCTAGCCAGGATCCAGCCGTATCTCGAGCGCCTGAGAGCTTACACGGGCGTCATCGACACCTTTGTCCAGGCCAAGCCTGACATCTTGGCTCTTATATGGGGCCCGATCAAACTACTCATACATTGGACCAGTGGCGTGGCTAAGTCTCTTGACGCATTGGTGAACATGATAGAGGAGATTGGATCCCTTCTGCCTGAGTTCGACCAAGCGGCGAGGCTGTTCGGTAGTAAGCGTCATATCAACGATGTGTTGGCCCTACTCTTCCAGGATATCCTGGACTTCTATCTGGTAACTCTCAAATTTTTCAGCATGAAAAGTTAGTGTCGCACCCTCTCTATTGAAGAATCACAGAAGGTGCCATCATTCTAATGCCGGTCACGCTCAACTAGAGTGGTCTTCGTTCTTTGAGGCGGTATGGCCGAGAAAGAAAGAAGAGATTGAGCTCGTCATTAACAGGGTGGAACGGCATACAATCCACTTGCGCAACGAGGTCCGAATAAAAGATATTGAGGACGCGTACGATGCTCGGAAGCGCGAACTTGAGAGTCTTGCCAGGTTGGAAGATTCAAACAGATACCAAGAATACGCTGCAATGGAGACGGCTATGAAGCCAAAATTCTATGGCGACCGGCTCAACTATTTGCGTAGTCGTGTATGTGAAGGAACTGGAGACTGGCTGATTCAGGACTCAGACGTGACGAAATGGTTAAGAGTTACGAAGGATTCTCATAGGATAATATGGCTTCGCGGAATTCCCGGGGCGGGTGAGTTTCGCCGTCTTCATTTTGTAGCGTGGTTCCTGCTGATAAATAGCGAGGCAAAACTTACGCCGCTGCACATGTCGTCTACACCTCAATCTTGCGTGGGACTACACTCTTCACGTTTCTCTCATACGAGCATCAAAACACGTCAGCGTTATCGATAATTCATTCCTTGATTTTTCAGCTCGCTAAAAAGGACCCAAAACTCCAGGATATGGTCCGTTACACCATACGGGACGCTCTCGAGTCTGACCTGCCAACTGCCGTTGGTCTTCTGGTGGATCTAGTTGGTTGTTGTGGCCCTATCCATATTATTATCGACGGATTAGATGAAATTGAGGAGGTTGAAAGAGTTCTATTGCTTCGACAGATTCTGAGAATCACTCGCGACTGCAATGATGCCCGCGCTCTGATATCCAGTCGACCCGAGGCTGATATCGAGGCTATGCTGGGAAATGCATCGAAATCTATTCATGCCGAGACGCGAAACACAACGTGCATTCAGATATTTTCCACGACTCGCTTTAATGATTGGCTTCGCGGCCGAACGTTCGAGCCAACGGATTTAGCAGAAATTACTAATTTGATAAATGGAATCGCCGATCAAGCGCAAGGTAGGAAGGTTTGAAACCAGATCTATAACCGGATCGCACATAATCTCACTTTCGCCAGGAATGTTTCTCTACGCTCATCTCATCTTGAAATGCTTGGACTATCTTCACTCCGTACCTGAGATACGCCGTCATCTCAAAGTCCTGCCCAAGGATCTCAAAGCTGCGTACGGCCGACTTCCCTCTCGCTGCCGGATTTCAGGCAACATCTCTGATATCTATTTAGATACGGTAGGATCTTCGAACGAATCAACGGCGATCTTCCTGATGAAGCTACCCGAGAAAAGGCGCGGAAAATTTTGGGCTGGATCGGGACTACGCCACTACCACTCACAATTCGAGAGCTTGAGCAAGCTCTGATCGTTGAAACTGGTAACTTTGATCAGACTCCGACGAGCATATCGACCTTGGATCTAGTACGCTTGTGCGGCCCAGTGGTCGAAGTGGTGGACGGTGTAATTTATTTTGTGCACTTCACTGCGAAAGAGTAAGAAAACGTGCGCAGCCCCAAGTTGATACACAATGCTAAGAAAGGAGCAGGTATTTCTTCAGCCCCGATATAGAAGACTTCCTTAATCCCGTGCAGAGTCTCATCAGTCTAGCAAAGTGCTGCATCACCTACCTCTGCCAGCATCACCATGATGCAGACATTGACGAGGTGTTGTTCGAGGCGAATGTCTTGGGCGGAGTTTACCGTCTTCATCATTTCGCGGCGGACATGTGGTCACGCCTTGTCGAGTCCTGCTTAAAGTCAGCACCACTTGCGGGCAAGAAGTCGCCGGAAATAGCAAAACTTGCTGTACTTTTGGACATTTTGGCAGGAGAACGGGCCAATGCGCGATACCTTCCGTCTGAAGTGCCAGGTGACCGCGAAGCCTTAGAGGCACTCCGGACATATATGGGGAAGGCTGCTTACGAGCTTGTGTATGACGAGTTAGAATTTCATCGAGAAGCCCATACACGACTCTTTGAATTGGGGACAGGTGTGTAGCGTTTATTATCAAGCCCTTATGAAGCATCTTGCTTCCGCCGATTCCCGCATTCTTTTCTTCGGACGCTGATCACGGATTACTGGCTAGGAGAATGGCACACGTCAGACCCCTTGACCATATGACGTACAACTGCCTCTCTTCACGCGGCCCTCGTAAGGTTCAGCTGCCCGCTTCCCGAGCACCAAGATCCTTGCTACTGCGACGCCGTCCATTCCCACTATGGTAGACGGGCATACAAATGCAACTTCGTCGGCTGCGAATACCAACGGCTCGGTTTT
The DNA here is from genome assembly GCA_034774675.1 of Scedosporium minutisporum. Classification (NCBI taxonomy): domain Eukaryota; kingdom Fungi; phylum Ascomycota; class Sordariomycetes; order Microascales; family Microascaceae; genus Scedosporium; species Scedosporium minutisporum. The sequence continues at coordinate 45,010 of SJVG01000024.1, forward strand.
GAAACCAGCGATGAAAGGCGCAGTCACTCCAAAACTCATGACCGCCCATGGATATGCAAGGTGGCCGATTGCGAGTATTCTGAAATCGGATTCGTCTCTCGTCAAATGCGGGATCGCCATTTGGACAAGGCCCACAGAGTCGAAGACCCCGCTGAACTTGTCTCGCGTGCGGGTGTCGGCGAAAATGAAGGAGTTGTTCTACTTAAGGCACTGATCAAGGCAAACAAGCTCGTAAAAGGCAGCGCCTCGATGCAATTATTTGATGAACTTTCGGGGAAATGGCAACTCGAGGTACTTAAGGAAGCTGCATCCTCTGGGACATATGATCAGATGGAACTTCTATGGCCCAGACGGGAAGATAGCACCACCGAGGCTGATACCACGATTATTTCCCACTATGGGTGTTTTCTAGAAAACGCTCTGAGAAGTGAAAATCACGATACATTGAGATGGATTCAGGTTCAGGCACGGCAAGCTGAGACAGCAAAAGTCGCCCAGCCTATTGTGGCTGTCTGGAACGCGCTGATGGAATCCGGCGAACCGGAAATTCTATATCGGCAGTATGCAGAAGCTTGGCTAATAAAGGCAACAGGGATTACATCACGGGGTGAGCTTGACAGAGACCGAACCGCCTACGGTCCAAAGGTCATTCGGGAAACTTCTGGGAAACCCTCGAAAGAAGCTGTCCTTCTATCGCTCTGGAACAGCCTCAACGAGTCGGCGGAGAAACGGGTCCACCTCTGGTCTAAAGCTTTGTGCTCCACAGCAATGACGACATGCTCAATCAGATTAGCCGAATGGCTATTTGAGCATGGAGCTAGTGTCAAGCTCGGTGCCGGGAGCCGTGTTGCCTCACCGCTTCTCTACGCGGCAAGGAAGGATTCACTTCAGTCTGCCAGGTTCCTGCGGTATTTGCTCTATCGCGGAGCTGACTCCGAGTGTCATATACGTCCAGTCTCTGATCTGAAAGGGCCAAAAGGGATTCACAAATGGTTGAAAATACCGTGGGATGAGCTCGTTGTACAGGCCAAGGAGGCACGGAAAAACAGCGATAAGCCACCAATACCCGATGATTGACTTTTAGCCATAGCGGCCATATCAACAGACGTCTGATGAAAAAAAGGCTTTAAGCTCCTGTCACACCGTCAGCGCACTAGTTACACAATAAGAGATTTCAATAGTTTACCTCCCACCTTTTTTCATCGACTTCTGCCTGTGAGACTGATTTATCGTCGATAGACCGGCTAACGAGGCGCCGCTTGTCGATCTGAATCGACTGGACATACTAAGGAAAAAGAAAAATAAGAAAAAGAAAAAAGTTAGATCGTGGTAGAGATTAATCCACGCGTGTAAGAAAAAAAAGCTAATGGTGGTAGGGTAAGAGGCGGCGATAGTAACAAGGGGGCAGAGGCCTACTTTTTCTATCGACTTATCGACGATGTACCTCGTCACAGTCACTCTCTGCTTCTGCCCAAACCTTTGAACGCGACCGATGGCTTGTGATTCCGTCATGGGGTTCCACTGTGGCTCCAGGATATGAAGATGGCAGGCTGGTATGAGGTCGACCCTAGACATCCCATATTATTAGAGCTGATTGAACATTCCCCAATATAGTGACTGGGTTAACAAATAGACGACATACCCTTCGCCAGCGCTTCCGATACTCGCCAGCATAATTGTGCAATTCGAGTTTTCCTGGAACTGCATAATTGCCTCCCGCCGCTTATTCAGTGATGTCTGTCCATCAATTCGGACTAGGTCAAATCCCTCATCTTTGAGGTCTTTTTGCACAAGGTCGAGCATCTTAGTCCAGCAGCTAAAGACTACGCTGTACCGGGCACCAGTTAGTTCTGACCGCGAAACATTAACAGACGCCAGTATTTACACTCACCTCTTAGATACAGTACCATCTAGGCGTGGTTCCTGCTCCTTGCGAAGATTTCGGATCAGCGCTTCCACTTTGGCCGAACGGCCTAGATAATGCCCAAACGGACTTTCACGAGGCTCCGATTTCGAGGCTTTTTGACAGGAAATACATGAATCCATCACAGATTCCTCATTGTCAATTTCGTCCGTGATAAGCAGGCATGTCGAACAAATCCCATGTCCGCAGGGCAAGTTACCAAGATCGGTGACATGCGGCAGCGACGCCGTGCACCTTCCACAATACCGGCGAGCTTGTTGCTGCATCATCTGCCAACCAATGGCATTTGTATCTCTAGCTCTCCAAGCTTCAAGTGCCGATGGAGGCAGTATTCTCTCCCCGTAGTTGCAAACCAACCGAAGGAAGTTAATGAGGGAAAGGATGTTATCATCTCCCTTGATGGTTCCTGGACTTTGAGACGGCTTTTTCCTTTCCCTCTTTCCCTTTCCAAGGCCTCTTGCAACATTGTAGCACCTTTGCTGAAAGAAACGATAAAGCTCCCTATCGTTTGAGTCTAGATCGACCAGTTCTATTTTCTCGATTAGCCGCTGAAGGTCTAGGGTCGCTGTATTGTGGGCTATGGTACGACGGAAGCAGGTTCCATTCACCAGGTCTCGAAGTCGCTCGAGGCTTCTGGGTTCGTTCTGCGTAATCGGCGTAGCGACGAATGTGTCAAAGACTTTTTTCTCACGCAATCCTCGAATATCGAGAAACGATAGGAGTGCTGCGTAGTCGTCCAAAGAATTGTGAATTGGGGTTCCGGTAAGGCACCATCGGGTTTCTGAGATGCTCGAAATTGCAATAGCGGCTTGATGAATCTGCGAGGAACGGGACCTTATCCGGTGGGCTATCCTGGTGTCAGTTGGGATTGAAATTCCTAGCGTCCCATGGTGTATGGCTAACCTTCATCCAGAACTGTTCTACGCCATTTTTGAGAGTAAAGAGTTTCTCTCATTTCCCTTGCGGCGAAGTCCTGGCGGAGGACTTCGTACGTCGTGAGTACAACGTCGTTCTTCAGAAGCTCCTCAATCTGATCGTATCTAGACGGGCCATGGTAGGTGACTGTCTTGATCATGTCATGATAGATGTGGCTGTAAGGTCAACATTAATGGACAGGTAATGATTTACTGGGCAAGCACAACTTACGTCTTGATCTGAGTCGCCCAACCAATAAGTACTGATAATTGTCAGTTGTGTTCTGTGTCCCGGCTGGATCGCCAACTTCATCACACGGAACTTACTAGACTTCGGGACAACAACGAGTGTTGTACTGCTGTCTTTCGCGGCATCGCTCTTCTTGTCACCCCTTGCGTCGAGATCCCAACAAATAAGAGCGAGTGTGCTTAAGGTTTTTCCTAATCCCATTTCCTTTGAGAGTCAGCCCCCATCCTGGTTCACTGAACTACCAATGTTAAACTTACATCGGCTAAAATTCCACCGCGTAGCCTAGTCGGAGTCTTCTCAAGACATCCGGTGATTTTGTTTCTGTACCTACGAACCTTTAGAGGCTACGGCCAAAGTAATGCAATACAGTATTATGTTGGAGGAGATGGAAGAACACGGATCCAAGTAAAATAGAACTCACCGTGGATTGTTCCCGCTCAGCGGGGGCTCCCACAACGTGGCAAACTTTGCGCCGTCGATGAGGCCGCAGTCTCTCTCAACCATCATCTCTAATGCTGCTCGTTGAAGCCTATTTCAAGTTAGTAACTCCTCCATGAGTACTGAGGTAGTGCAGCGCCCAATCGAATTCCCACCCCACCTCAGCCCATTCAGGAGACCAAGGTGGGCTAGCTTCCTTTCTCTTCTTTCCCTTCTCTTCTTATTCCGTCCTAAATGCCACGGGTACCTTTGCAGCACGCAACTTCGGTAGACTTACGCTGTTAAGGTGGACTTCAATCTCGGACTTGGCGTTACTTCCGGGACCACCGCCCCTCCACTATTAGCTAGGTCGAAAACCCTCAATATCCTCCCTTTATTAGCTTCATCTAGTGTTGTCGGGCTCGGGGACGACTCGTCTTCCGCGTTCCTGTCCAAATCTTCGACTCTGGGCATATTCGCACCCGGACGTAACAAGAGCTGTGGATTGAAATACTCCATGCTTTGATCATACTCGCTCAGTTTTGGGTGCTGAAGATATAACTCGGCGCGCGAAAGATGTTTTCCGATCGCGTCCCTGTCGGCCATCAAACCATAAATAACAATACGAGTCAGTCCCTTTGCACCCTTCGGCGGCTCGGGAGCGAATGTGGCTGTCAGATGGACCGAGAACCTTTCAAGGAGTAACCCGAGGCCGTTTGAGATCAGGAGGCCTACAAACTCGTCGTTTTCTTTGTAGAGACGGATGGTACTGTTCGTCGCGCGAACGTCGAGGAGCGCATCTTCCGGGTTCGACAAGGGCGTGAAAGATTCTGAAAGAGTCGCCTGAACTAGCACCTGCGACGTGTTAGAATAAGAATACTGTGGACTCGTTTGGCTGATGTCAATACTTACCACGCCGAAACACGTGTTATATTCTGGGAGGCGGTCTTTATACGTCCATCCTGCTCTATCAACTAGTACTGCCGGCGGTGCCTTATCGTTTGTGCTGTCGCTGTCGGCTGCGCTAGATTCTTCTAACCCATCATTGATCATCTCTGTCGGCCTAGTCTCCACCAACTCCAGCCCCAAAGGTGATCGCAGGGATTCTCCCAATAGTGCATTGGAAGGCTCAGTTACGATCGGTAACATTCCGGACCCAACCTTGACATCAGCCCTAACTAGAAGATCATGCTGCTGGAAATCGCTCCGCGCAGTCGGTCTACTAACTTGCTCTCGCGACGAAAAAAATCCCCCGGCGGGCACGATTGAAGGGTGGCTGGCTTGGCTTCCAGGTCCTGGCGGCTCGGAATGTCCACTGGATCCATCGTGATAGTTCCAGTCCATCCAACCTGCATCGACAACGTCCATCCCAAGGCCTGGCCACTCACCTACCAGTTCCCTTAGCTCGCCACCCAAATCCGGGACGTCAGCTTCCCACGGGCCCGTCACCGAGCCGGACCTAGAATTAGCTCCCACTTCGACCGCCACGCGCTTGTTCTTTCGATCGCTCGTCACCTCCACAAAAGGAAGTGCCCTCTTCCTCCCATCATCATCGTATTCGATCTGTTCATTACCATCATAATCCATCGCGTTTTCTGGAAGTAAGTTTATATCGCTGCAGTCGTAAGACGAAAGGGCGTCACAAAACTAGATTCGGCAGACCAGGCTGCGTGAAATTTGTGTATCTGGTATCTACCCTAGGCAGCACTGCCCCATTTGGCGCCAGTGGCTGAGTTGAGGCCTCAACTTTTTGTGTCACCTAGACGGGAACTGGGAACGCCTGAGCCCCAAGGTTGTTGACCCAATCGAACTCACGAAAGAAGTACTTTTCAGTGTGGCCGCCGCCCACTCCACGCCATCCGTCCCATGTGCCTGCCATTTGACAGAAATCCCGTCACCCAGACCGCCACACAAAAACGAGCTTGGCTCTCGGGTATTGGTAATAGGCCTTCAGCTTCGCCCGCATCCAGGACAATCTGCTTCATTTGGAGTTATCCTTATTGGCTTGAACACGAAGGTGCGACTTGTCGCTCGTTGGGTCAAGGGCAAGTCTTTCATCCATCAAACAACCACAAATATTCAAGGAAATATAATAATTGAAAGTGAGCTTGGAGGAGATTTTATTAGTTCTACGGTCTCTCCGCCTAAGGACGGAACCTGGTGACGAGTCGAGATCACGACTGATTGGTTCAATCAACTAGCCCTGAGACTACCTGCCCGTGGCCAGGCCGACGACGATGAAGGCCCTTCTCTAAACCAGATAACCATTGAAAGCATCCTCAGCCTTATCATTCTCTCTGGTGCTATGGCTGAAAATATCGTAATTACGTTATGGCAAGTGGAAGTTGCCCTTGGCCTTATTTTTGCTGATGGAATGTCGCGATGTTTCTGTTATGCGCAGACCTTAACCGCATGGGACCTGGTTCCTTTCTTGCCCTTGGCACATGACATAGGTTGGAACACAATGAATGCGGACTGGCTCGAAATAAAGTCGAGAGCAAAAGACCTGGTCAGGTCCGGAGCACCCCTAGATACCTTCTCCCCACCAATGAAAATGGCCATTTCATTGAATGGATACGCAATGGCTGCTGTTGGCTGGTTTGACTTCTTCTCTATTTCTGTGCTTTTTTTCACGCACGTCCTCATAGCCCTAGGACACGTTACTTCTCTACTTTACTTCGGGAAATACTCTAGCACTTAGGAGAGTATACCCGAGCTTGTGGTGCAGGCTCTGAACTCGGAGCCGCCTGATCGCGTTGAGGAAACGGGACTTGAAAACACATCTGTCGGCATTAAGACATTCGGCCCGCGTCAGTAGATGGGCTGGGTTGAGACAATCGAGGACACTATCGTTACAGGAGCTGACATGAATCAAGCTAGCAGAGGAGAGCAGCTTCAATTAAGATTTGGAAAGTCACGTCTCGGACTTGGCAAGTCACCCGGAATCCCAAGAGTAAAGACAGGCCCGTTTATCGATAGGCAATCCTCAATAAGTCGGTTAGGATAAGCATCTCGCTTCTCTAGGGACTAGAGAGGTAATTGTGGTCAACACAATACCGTTGTTTATTGTTTAACTGGGCAGTTCAAGCCAAACTCCGAAATACCCCGAAGCCTCGCAATCATGTAACTTAGACCGCAGCCCATCTGGTGGCAGCCGAGGTTGGCCCTTCTTCCCCCTGGTCAAAGGTAACGGTGACTGTATCCGTCTTTATGATCCTGTCGCTTGGGTGGTATGTCGCACTCTGGCGGCTAGAGGATCTATTCGCGGACTGCTTGTCAAGATCGACAATATTCTCTTCGCTATCCTCTTTTGCGTGTATCGTAAACCCGTATACATCGACCTTCTTCTTAGGTTTATCCTGTAACTCGATCGGATCTGGTTGCCGAGCGCTTCGCTTGCTGAAGTTCGCGTATTGGCGATTCTTGCTAGTGCCCTTTTTCGAGCTCCAAAGGCTGCCGCCCTTGATCTTTTCGAGCAAGGGTTGGAGAACCGGGATGCAGGCTGCGATGATAATGAGATTTCCTTCTATACTGTACCAGAAGTATAGTTAGCTGGCTGAGACGTGGAAGTGGGTGGAAGCACGAGCTAGGAGGCACAATACTCACGATGTCCAGTACAGAGGGTCGCATAGGTCATCTTCATGATCCATTAGTCTTTGACTGTGGATTGCGTCTTGCCGTGCCTGATGACTTACAGCTGACGTCCTGACTAGCAAGGGTTGGGACGCCTGTGGCCTTCACAATGCCGACACATCCCGATCTACTCCTGTTAATCAGACAACTTCTGAAAAAGTCAACGCGGTGTCGATACTTACACGACGCCCATGCCGAGGGCACAACTGAGAGCAAACTTCTTTTGTTTCGGCATCTGCAGCTTCCAAAGCACGACGGCTGGATATATTGCCAAGTAAAAGTCAAGAAACGCAGAGCATGCTGAGTAGAGCACAGTACGTCAATCAGACTCTTCAATGATTCTATGTCGGGGAAGACCAAACTCACTGCTCGCCCAAAATGCCAGGCCCTGAAGCACGCTCGTGTGTAGACACTTGCGGGGCAGCGAGAAGGTCCAAAGAGCTCTAGGAGGTGTACACTGCAGGAGCAGCGCCATAACCATGGCGGTAAGTGACATGCAGCATATCCCGCCCATGGTCCATAGGGCCCAGATGTGTAACCGGCGGGGAGCGAGTAATCGGACGAGGAGGGCAATGACGGCGAGCTTCGGGAATCCGAGAGTTTCTATCCCCGGAACGTATGCGGCCATCATCCATTTGACGGTATTCTGCTGCTGTTCTAGATCGAGGTTGACGAAGTGTTTGCCATTGCCCCAATAGACGGACATCGTAACCAAAACGTTCGAGAGGACGGCACATATCTTTTAGAGCAGTAAGCACCAGGCGAGGACTTGTCGAGTTTTGATGGGAGCAGATAATTAGGTAGAGGGTTTGGACATACCGAAGAGAAAATGATCAAGTAATCATCGCTCGACAGCTTGTGGTGCAAAAAGGCTCTGACATAAAGTCGACCCGAGACGAAGAGAAGAGCCAGACCCGTGAAGAGCCAGCAGACCGCAATAATCATAGGGCCCTTGTCGTCAGTCATCTTGACGGCAATTAATACCACGGGGGAAAGGGGACGTGAAAGGATTCGAGAAATGAATCTCAAAGAAGAAAAGGTGAGGCGAGTGTTTAGTAGATGATATACCTCCCCCAAATGCCGACCCAGCTACTGATTTTCATATCTTCTCCTGTTTCCTGCGAGACTTTTTCGTTCTCCTGTTTAAATGACGAAGGCAGATCCCAACGAGAATTGGAAGTGGTCTTAAGATATTCCCCCTCTATCCCCATTACAAACCGTTAAGGATCCTATTTTCCTGATCAGCATTCTGAAGCGACTTCGTACGGCAGCATCAGGGTCCTTCGTATACCAAGCAAACGGGACCTGTAGTTCCCCTGGCCACATGCGCCTCGGGTTCGCTTCCCCGGCACCCCTGCGCGTACACACTGTGGGTCACCAAGCCTTCCCCTATTCCGCAATGGACGGCGCAGGGGTAACCGAAGTAGTTTACGAAATAAGAATGAAGAGTGCGAGGTTAAAAGTCTTCCACATTGTTGCACCGCCTCACCACGCGTACGGGAAATACCTGTACCGGCCGCCGCGGAAGCCACATCCACCTACCGAGGTACACTCGGAAGATTTGATCCCAAGCATGAATGATACGAGGATTTCTCCAGAGCTAAACTACCAGAAGGAGGGGGGCAAGTCGGCTACCTTTGACTTTCCGGTAGTCAGGGATTATTATTGTCATTCAGTCTTTACCTAACGCCTTTCTTTCATCCCTGTCACACGCATTAGCGGTCTCGGCAGAACAGCTGTCAGTTCCCAGTGGCTGGAACAGGATACTGCCTGGTATCCTTTTATATCCCCTGGCGCTGTCACAACCTGTCAGACAAGTCCTGGCAGGTCGTCCTTTTCGCGCAGTGGTTACAGCATGCAGAGATCTAGTTGCTCGCGTAACGCTGCCACTACCTACTATCATGACGATGACCGGGATGCAGTACGAAGGTATATATTACGATTTATATAGGTTTCACAGTGTACCTTGGGTGAGGGAGGTTTGCCCTTTGCGAGTTTATTCGAGGACTGGTGAGACTGAATGCAAAACTACCTTTGTACTTCGTACGGATCATCTCCACCAGGAACATGAAGAATCTTTAAGTGGGTCCTCCGGCAGGGGGTAACGTCTGGTCACTCAGGTGACTTTGGCGATCATTGGACCATTTCGACAGGAGTGGAAATGGTTGGGACACGACCTTTGCCCAGGAACCAAATGCGAAGTAACTCGACCCACGCATTGAAACCCCCACGTGCGCCCTATCCTCCAGAAGGGTGCGTGGCCCGGATAACTAAACTTACTACGGGATCTGCCCGTTCCTAGTCCCAACGGTCAACGGCACAGGCCTTCCCCCTGGGGCCTCAGCGCGGCGGCCTGTGTCTTGGGCGATCATTGAAGATTACCTCGTAGGGCACTCAGGAGCCCCTTTTAGAAATTGGCCATGGGTTCGTAACGTGGAATTGTTTTGGCAAGGGCCGAGGACGGGGAGTTGTTTGTCTGCGATGTTAGGACCCATTCCAACATAAAGAGGCATCGCATTTCCGAGTCAAATTGTACGAATAGCTATCAAGATCAATTCAAGCAAGGTCACTTCAGACCTTTGTGTGAAAATTCTGACACGATACAATCAACATGTCCCAAGCAATTGATCTCTCCCTCGCCATTCGGGCAAGTAATCCGGACGCTGTGCCAGGCTTGATCGAAGATATCAATGCCCTCCAAAGCAGCATGAAGGATGGCGACGAGGAAACCCGCCATCAGCTCGTGGTCAAAACACGGAGCCTGCTACAATCTCTCCTCACGCCTCGCGAGCAGATGTTGCAGCACACCTGGGCTGATGTACGTGACCAAACCTCGGGACCCCTGGTCATCCTTGGCCCTCATCTGCTAACTTGAATCCCCTATTTTTAGCCCGGACTCAATGCTGCCTTGATTACCGGCGTCGATGTTGGGCTTTGGAAGCTCATGGTCAAGAACGGCGTTGATACCCCTCAGAAGGTTAACGATCTCGCCGGGCCCCTCGGCGTGGACCCTCTGCTTCTCGGTCGGTGGCTTGATGCAACATATCACAATATCACACAACCTATACAGAAAGGAACTTGAAGCTCACAGTCCATTTTACAATAGGTCGCCTGATGCGCCATGTTTGCGCCATGGGCCATCTTGAAGAGGTGGGGCCAGACGAGTATAAACCCACAAACTTCGCTAAATCCCTAAGCCTCGATGTCATCGGGGACGGTTATGTTGCTTTGTGAGTGGACCCGAGGTTGCAGTTGTTGTTGGCTGTACTGACAATGTGTTCTCCAGGCTTGGCGGAATCGGTCGCAGCCCGATCGAGTTCTACAAGTTCCTTCGTGATACCAAGTGGCAGAATCCCACTGATGCCGCCCACACGGCGATGCACGCGTCTTACAACACCGACCTACCAAATTGTTTCGAATATCTCCGCTCTATTGGCTTAGGCCCCCATACAAACCACCACAGTGAGTAATGTAAAATGTCCTTGGAGACGAGGACGGCGGGTCGCTGATGAAGCCTCTTCTAGTGGGTGGCTACAGGCAGGGCCGCCTGCCGTGGATGCACCCTTCGCTTTATCCCGTCGAAAAGATGCTGTTTGCCGGTGCAGATACCCCGCCTGATGCGCCACTTCTAGTCGACGTTGCCGGAGGTCTGGGGCACGACATTGATGAGTTTAAGAAATATTATCCGAACCACCCAGGGGTTAGTATTGAGATTCTGTCCAAGAAAAATGAACCCGTTCTTCATGTACTGACTCTATATTACACAGAAATTAATCCTACAGGATCTCCCTGTCGTCATTCAAGATGTTAAAGGTATCAACCCCGAGATTCAGCTGATGAGCCATGATTTCTTGACGGAGCAACCCATCAAGGGTGCAAGGGCATACTTCATGCACTCTATTCTCCATGACTGGCCGGACGATGTGTGCAAGAAGATCCTGAGCCGCCTTGCGGATGCAATGAAGCCCGGATACAGCAAGTTGCTGATCTTCGAATGCGTGATCCCTCCCACGGGTGCTTACTGGGAAGCCACTGCTGGGGATATCCTCATGATGACCCAGCTCTCGGCTCTGGAGCGTACCGAGGACAACTGGCGTCAATTGATCGAAGGAAGTGGACTGAGCCTCAAGATTGTCAAATTTTGGAAGTGCGGACAGTCTGATGTTGAGAATTTGATTGAGTGCGAATTAGCCAAGTGATCAAGGCTCACCCCGTTTCGAGGTGTGAAGCCATCTCAAGGTTTAGGCTGAGGTTCCAATTGATCATATTGAATGAGAAGCAATACAGTGATGGTTCTCTTAGCAATCAAGGATTGATGTCGCCTGCTTCTGTTCCACCTTAGCTCCGATAGGAAGGGAATTGATATATAAATAAGCTGCCCAGAAGCTCAAATCTATCACCTATACAATAACTAAATGGAGGGTTACTATAAGTTCTCAACTCTAGTTAATATAGAAACTCCTCAAGTTAGTAATATACTTTACCAAAGCTGGCTTTATACTTAATTTTTTTTTTTTAAAAAAGAGGAGTCTTGCCTAGTAGGGTTTTATATTAGTAGGTTAGAACCTATAATGTTAAGAGGGTTTCTTAGGAAGTGCTGAGTCTCTGGAAGCTGGAAAAGGCCTCCTTTCTTAGCTGGTGGCTAAGAATATGGTTTCTGATAGTTGTTTTTAGAGTACCCTATTCTTTGGCGGCTGTGGCAGTTGTCATCATATTTGCAACAGCATCAAGGGCATCTTGAAGGTCTTCTTCTGTATAGAGCTTCATATTTAGTAGGGGAAGCCGTATATGGAATTTGAAGTGGATTGGAATTAGGATTGCAGTTAAAATTGGGACATGTTGAAATGGCGGTGTGGAATCTGGGGTGGCCAAGAGGGGGGCTTTGACTTACAGACACACATCACGGACTTTTATCCCCAGCGACGAAACGATCTCTACGAGGCACCCAACAAAGCATAGGTGCAAAGGAATGTGAGTTTTCGGGAAGGGCCATCCCTTTAATACAGTGTAGGATGCTTGTGTGGGTGGCTCGGTATCTGGGAGCCGGTGGTCGCGTCAATGATGTGGGGTGAGCCGCCTGCATGGCTTAGTTTAGGCTGCGAATCATCAAGGAATTGATTTCCCTGATCGAAGCAAGACACCTCAGAACACTGGACAACAATACTCGTAGAGACGTCATTACTCAGTAGCATATCAGCTCGGGACCATGCCGTCACTATTGAGGCATTATCGCGATATACCTCTGGCTTCAACAAGAGAATGGCTTGGCTTCATATTCGCTGAACTACGCAGAAGGAAGTGCTCTTAAGGCTGCCTTGTTTCAAGATGGAGCATCCCATATCCAAACATTCGCATCACCGGATTCCTAAAATTGTGTCTAGGGCCATAATTATGGGCCGGGTCTTAGCCTGGGAGGAGTGATGCAGGCCTCGAGCCCGCGCTGTAGGCTTTGGCAAAATTATATTCGTCCCGGCCTCGACAAACCCACTCCGCGGATGGACAATTGCGAGTACATGTCTCCATGAGTACTGGGGATATCTTTGACAATGTCAACCAGCTTAGAATATACTCAAGCACCAGTCTCGTCCTCGTACCTATACACAATCAAACCGAAACTTATCGGTTCCACCTAGAAGGATCTGGCTTTCTGTGTGACAAAGACAGCGCGCTTGCGACTCACCATGCTCAGTGATCAGTCGCAGCTGCATGCGCATCCATTCTCGTTGAGCTTCTGGTATTGGAGGTGCGCTGCTCGCAATATAGAGTGGCCAGAGAAGGGAAAATCTCCCAGCGCGTCTCTCACCGTTATCCTTGTCTTTCGGGCACCGAGTTTGCCAAATGTCCTCCAGCTCCCTCCGGCAGTTCGTGGCAGGAAGTTTCATTTTTGACAGGTCACGTCCTAAAAGAAAAGGGACGCTCGCGCATATATCGTTCACCAATTCCATACTGCTTCTCTCAATACAGGTCCTAATATTCGATTCTGTTTGACGAGATTCTGCTGAAACGGACAACCAAGGGATCGCGCGGAGGAGTAACGACTGAACGATGAGCCGTGACACGCGATAAAAGTTCCAAACCCGAGCGGTATAAAAGTCTGAGTATCTATGAACCTGACGTAGAGTGAATTCTGATCTTGCCAGGATACTGATATCCAAGGCAGCAGAGTAAGACCAGGTGATGGGGGTATTGGATGCCCAATCTGAAAGCTCACAATCTAGCGACTGAGCATAATATATCAATTTCTCGATGTTGTCCTTACTAGAACTTTGAGGTTGAGCAAGACAGCTGTGGGCCAAGTGCTGAAGGTCGGGTATTTTAGCCGCCGTTGTGATGAGCTGATCTTCCGGGCTCTTGTGGAAAGATGCCGACTCGTCCGGTACAGTGAAGATTTTGTCAACAGGATGAGATATTTGCATATGACTTAAGACCTATCGAAAACAGAATTATTAGAAGTGTGGATACTGGGGATGAAGTAGTCTTACAACGCTTTTCCGGACAAAGCGAAACAAGTTGTATGACAGGGGCAAGTGCAACATGCTCTTGCCACGAAGTTTTACAAGAGCGGCAGCGCCGTCAACGTGGGATCCCCATGCTGGTGGTGCCTGTGAGCCCCACATAATAGTCTCGAATGGTGGTCAGCTGAGGCATCATCATACATATAAGAGCTCTAGCAAAGAGTAGGGAACCAACCTCGTAGCCACAGAGGAGAAGAATAGCATACAATGTCTGGTCGTTCCCCGCTTTTGGTAGATCTTGAAGAGCGTTTCTTACTGCTCTAGTGGCTTGAATATATCGTTTCCTGGACAGTTGAGTCGCTTCCTGCACCAGCTTAGGAGAGGCAGCATATGAGATTGCTTCCGTCGCCAAGCGCAAGGCAGAACCAGGGTCGCTCTTAGTATAGAGACTTGGTAGTTGGGTATGAAGGCGATGCGCAGGATCTTGGTCCGACAGATTTTCCATTGTGGTATGATAAAAGTGGCATACTACAAGATCATCCGCTGCCGGGGACAGTGGATATGCCCAGGTCATGCAATCGCCGTGCATCCATACTGGGACCCGCGCTGCATGAATGGTGGGTAATGCCGTATTACTTGCCGATCTTGGACATGAGCCGTGGAAGCGCGATTGCCATTGCTGGAATTTCTCCCGTGTTCTGGCAGTCTCGTCACGGAATGTGAGATTCGATTGATTTCGGTAGCCAGAACACGCCCTCTTCATCTTAAAGCAACGTGAACATTGGGGGAGTTTTTCATCACACTTTCCTTCCTTAGCAGACTTTTCAGCTATAAAGCTCGAGCTCTTTGGTATTACCTTCTTATGCAGTTTCCTAGATGATTCCCAGTATGGGCAAATATCCACGAGTCCCTGGTCAGATGGAAAGCTTACCTGCAGTTCTCGCATCCCCGACTTGGTTTCCCGCAGTACACCATTGTGGCTTCTGTAGAGTAAGGCCGGGGCCGACGACGTGGACGCTAAAGGTGATTGTATAGACACGGCTGCAGAAGCACGAGTACATGCTGTCGCCCAAGTACGGAGTAGAAGAAGAAGGTCGCGTTGTTTTGGTGGGTTTTCCGTGGCGGTACCCTGAGAATCTGGTGAGGAGATCGAGGGAAAGGGTCACAACTTAGCATGCGTTATTAGGGCTAACTACGCTCTAATATCTAATTTTTGGGCGGCGAACAGGAACATTGAAGCAGTTTGGTCTGTGCAAACTGGCTCAGAGCAAAAGGTTCGTGCGCGAGGTTTCTCCGCCCCCACCAAGTCTGCATTGACTAAATATGTGGGACGCACTACCTTGGTACACCTATTTAGGGATTAATAGACGACATATGCAGATTTATTCCATTTTAGGTAATTGTAACAAAACTTACTCTAACTAGCAAAATACATACAAAACTAAGTGCCAATACGGTCCCCTCCAAGAAGAAGAAGTACCTTATTCAGCCGCCAAACCATTGAGTGTAAAAGATAGAAGAGCTGTTCGGCCACAGCACGAAGCTAGCTCCCGTTGCCCAACCGTTTGGATATCGTGGTGCATTTCGATCCAATCCTTTATCCAGAACCATACATTTTCAATTGGGTTCGAATCTAGGCTGTTTGCGGGCCATGGCATCAGGGGAATGCCCATATCTCGCGAGCTCGGTGTGACGGCGCGTCATCTTGCTGAAAGAAGTGGACTAACCCGATACGGCATGCTTCGAGACAGCCAGTCACAAGTCACCGTTAACCGGCTCACAGACGATATCAAGAACGACCACTCATTATCCAGCCAGTTCCAGTAGGCTGCAGTTACTATGACTTACACCCCATCGATTGGAAATATTGATCAGGGGACGCTTTCGTCGCGTGGTCGAATTGATTTGGACCTTGGGGAATCTCTTGGCTATTTAAGCCTAGGACTGTCACCATTCCTTCTCTTTTCCTGAAATTCCTTTTTTTCTTTCTTTTTTTCCCACAATCCAACTTTCCCTCTACACCTTTTATCGAATCATGTCTCATTCAGATCAATCCATGAGCTCAGGTAGATTGCAGGCTAAGCAAGGCGATCATTTCATAACACCTGAAAAATATGAGCTACCAAAGTCCACATCTCAGAAGCTAACGCTAACGCCTTTGGACATGAACATGCCAAGGCTCTATGGGGCGCGTTGGGTCCTGTGCTTTCCTTTACAACCCGGTACCAACAAAACTCAAGTGTAAGCCCTTCATGACACTCTACGTATAGATACTGCAAAGGCTTTTACTTATACATGCCCTAGATATGAGGACTTGTCTATTGGATTAGCGCACACTATCAAATCTATTCCGTGGCTTGCTGGTAACGTTGTTAGTATTCACTCCCCTAGACTTGACTCGAGTGTGAATTTCATTGTCCAGCCATTGCTCCTCTATACGGTTGCTGACCTAGCGCTCTCCCATTAAAGGGTCCCGAGCAAGGATCCAACCCGGCGCATAATAGAATTCAGATCGTGGATTCGTCAGGCGGCGTCAAATTTCCGTGAGTGTCTCCTTCGGAATGCCAACACTAATCGCTAACATCAACGTTTCAATAGATGCAAAGATCTCACAGGAATTCTCCCATCATACGAGGAGCTGAAGAAAGAGCGTTTTCCACTCTCCAGGCTGTCGACTGCACAGCTTGGCCCAATCGGCGCCTTGCCAGAAGCTTCGCAGCCGGTAATGGCAGCTCAAGCCAACTTCATCGAAAATGGGCTTCTGCTGACGGTTGGAGTCCATCACTCAGTGTGTGATGCCTCGGCATTAGACGCCATCATCAGCACTTGGTCTCACAACACTGCTGCAGTCAGCGGCTCCAACTCCTTCACCACATATGATGCCCAGTCAAACGATCGCAGCCCTCTTATGGAAGGCACGCCGGGAGCGAACATAGTTGATTTCCCGGAGTACAGGCTCCCAACCAGTGACAACATGCAAACACAGCCAATGCCTCCGACGCCCTTACAACTACCCCCCATGGCGGCGCACATTTTCTACTTTTCAACAGAATCGCTCGCAGACCTCAAGACTGCCGCAGCAGCCTTTTCTACCCACGACGCTCTTTGCGCCTTTCTCTGGCGGCACATGACACTAGCCCGGCGGTTTCCTGGCGCTTCTCTTGACCCCTCAAGTGGCGAGGAAACTTCGGCCCTGGTTTTTGCAGTCAACATTCGGGGCCGCGCGAGCCCGCCACTGCCGCCGACCTACCTAGGCAATGCTTCGATGGCCTCAATCACGGACCGGCTTGCAGTCTCAACCCTTACAATGGATGGCGGGCTCCCCCGCGCAGCAGCTGCGATCCGAAAATCTCTAGGTGCGTTCAGTGCCCCGAGTCGGGTGCCGCTAACTATTGGACTTCTCCAATCCCGGTCAGACCCTACAGAATTCAAGTTAGCATACAATGCTTTCTTAGGTCCAGATATTAGTGCAACATCGTGGGCTGATCTGAAGGTCTATGAGAGAGAATGGG
This sequence comes from Scedosporium minutisporum, assembly GCA_034774675.1. Classification (NCBI taxonomy): domain Eukaryota; kingdom Fungi; phylum Ascomycota; class Sordariomycetes; order Microascales; family Microascaceae; genus Scedosporium; species Scedosporium minutisporum. Next base: position 62,115 of record SJVG01000024.1, read on the forward strand.
GGGTCTTGGGGGCGGTCGAAACTTTCCGGATTCCCGGTGAGGGTGCGGATGGAGTGGTGATGATTCTTCCTAGATTGCAGGACGGTGGCTTAGAGGTTATGGTAGGGCTGGAACTTGGAGCAATGGAGAGATTGCTCAAGGACAGCCAATTTCTCAACGCTGCTCGGCTTGGGGGTTAGGGCTGGACTGGAGTATTTTGAGCACGTTTTATAATCATGCGTAATCAGCACCTCCCTCAACTTCAACTACAAACGTAGTTTGGGATTTCGAAGTGATGATGTTGATTGTAGTAGTGAACGTAACAGTCCCTGGCAATGCCCCGTTGTACATCCTGCTGAGCCCCCGAATAGACTGTATGGCACCTTCCCAGTCGTCGAGCTTGATCCGACACGGGATCAGACATGGTGGGGGTAAGCGGGGCAGGGATCGAGTCTGCTCTAGACTCGGGTACAGCGAGTCTAAATATTGAAGACGTACATTATGGTATAACCAAATGCTGGCTTTTACATATTTAAAGACTATTCACTAACTCTAAGCCAACAAACCACAACCAACCGTCTCTCATGTCCTTACTAAGGCCCACTCCTCATCTCCATGTTTGGGTAGTTATCCTTGTCATGGCGCAACAGTACCACAGGGTCTGCTATTGGGAGCTGTTGAAACTTTTCAGCGGACCCAATTCTAGACGCAGGCGATCCGGGCCAACAATCAAGACTTGGTTGCGCTCTTTCTGAAATACGATATATGCTCGATGGTCGAGAATGCCGATCAAGTGTGGGAAATATCCTGGTACATTCACTTGGCGATTCTGGTTGGAAGCCCCTCTATACTCGAAAATCTTTTGGAGAGAACCAGCCCAAGTAAATCGAGAAGGGGAGAGATGCTACAACTCACTGCCTCATTGGACCGCCAGAACATTGTTGACATAGTAATAAAGAGTTGGTATACACTCAGACATCCTGAGCGGCACGATTCTACTACAGAATTCTCTCAATTAAGGGACTTTCAAGAAGGCACTGTAAACATCTTCTTCCCTATACTGGAGGATGCCCATTGAGCGAGTAATAATGCAATAGTGAGATTGCTACTGCAGTACCCCTACGTGATGGCCAAGACCTCTTTTGTTTGTCCACCAGAAGAAGACAAGAAATACTCAACAACCTCTCAAAGCATAAAGTGGAAATTCACAGTTCATAACCAGTCTTGAGCTCCTATTACTACTGCCATGTACCAAGGACGTATCAACATCATCCGGCTTTTAATCATAGCAGGAGCACATCCCTGCAAAAGACACAGATGTCTTAGCAATACTATCCCAGTCACTGTGCTCCTAGCTATATAGAAGGTCATAGCATACCTACACCAGAGGCCACAGCATCTCAAGCTAATCGCAATTCACTGCAAGTACTTTTTGACAAGGGAAAGTTGTCAGTTTTCTATCCAAAACCTGGGTCTTTGTCCCTTGTGCTGCCAACTTGGCACAGAAAGCTGCCTCACCAAACTCTCTGCCCCAAGATGCTAGAGATACACAGCTTTGGAGATACCTCATTGACTAAAAGCATATCAAACTTCAGAGTGTTTTGAAGCAGTGCTGTAGGGCCACATGCCCCCACATTACGTACACACATATACGATGAGGATAGTTCCCACGACGTAGAAGACGGAAGGATAAGACAAGTATGCCAGACAAGGGAAACACATTCAACTTCAGGTGATCAGCCGTTTCCTTCATTCATTTCTCTTAGGATCATTCATCATTTACTACAAGATACGCGTATCCTTCTTTCTTATTCCTTCCGCTTCCTCTCGCCTGTGATGGCTCGTGATGCAGAATCCCATTGGTCGCTGTGTTCCCGACGACTCCTCGATCAAGCGTGTTATTCCTATGTATGTAGAACAGCTGGAAGGCCGTGGTAACAAGAGTCCTCGCGGATTTAACCCTAATAACCCTGGGTTGGCCATGCGCTGAAATGTAGAAATATGTTCCAATCATCGTCTTCATCAAAGGGAGCCCACTGCATCTCCTCCTTCTCGAAAGCTAGGTGATTCTCTTTCTCCGAAATCCGGAGTAGATCCAGTGTGGCGCAGCAGCCTTCGGGGGAGCGGGGAGCTCAAGCCGGAGGACTGACCGCAAATCCAGGGACAAGTAAAATTCACTCAGAACGAAAAAGCCAGGGCAAAGCCATTCATCGATAAAATGACTCGAGAAAGCTATTCTTACTTTTTCATTTCTTAAAGCCCTCGAATACCGCCTCTCCAGTTAAGCAGTTAATCCGTTATTCCTGCAGACGAATCAGAGCCCGCAGCAAATGACAATGGTGTCTCGCTCTCGCTCTCAGCAAACCGACGACGTCGAGCTAGACAACCAAGAGTTGTATAGCGCGGACGAATTCTATGTCGCACAATCCACCCTGCGGCGCTTGTATCTCTCGCATTTCCTCTCTGCCTGGAACTCTCGATTCTTCGAATTCGGGTCTGCCCTCTTCCTCGCCGCGATCTATCCACGCACGCTCGTCCCGACCTCTGTGTATGCCTTGGCGAGGGCAGCGGCGGCGATACTCTTCTCCCCCGCTGTCGGCCGATGGATAGACAGAGGGGACCGGTTACTCGTCGTCAGGGTATCCATCGTCGGGCAGCGTGCGGCCGTGGCTGCGTCCTGCGTAATTCTTTATGTGCTTGCTCGTTTATCTGACCGGGATGATAACTTGACGCGTGGGTTGTTTGCTATCATCGTCATCTTAGCAGGAGTGGAAAAGTTGTGTTCGGTGATGAATTCGGTATCCGTAACTCGGGATTGGGTAAGGAAGAGCACATCGAATGCATTTTGTTTCATCGATTTGGTCTAATACTAAGTATCTTAGGTCGTGGTTATTACCCAAAATAACGAGCATTCAAGAAGGAGTATGTCTCATATAATTCTCTCCTCGGGGCCGTTAAATCTCCCGTGGGGGTGTCTTCGCTAATCAACTAGGATAGTTCTGAACGCTCGAATCCGTCGTATCGACCTGACGTGCAAGTTACTTGGGCCCTTTGTCGTCGCTTCGATAGACGATATTTCTACAATTGTTGCTATCTGGACCACATTAGCTATGACTCTTCTCTCCGTTGCCCCCGAGTACTTATGTATAGCCAAGGTATGCTGATCAAGTTGAAGGCTTTGGTTCGATAGTAATATTAGACATTAACTCCCTCATAGACATACCATTCGGTCCCTGAACTAAATCGGGCCTCAAGTGGTCACCTTGGGGAGGAAGGTGAATCGGAGGTGACGCCATTCCTCAACGACGACAGAATCCCACCCACGGAAACATTTAAAAAGGGGTCCTTCACATATCCTTGGATTCGCTCACTACTTCAGTCTATCTTGCCAGGCGCGTCGATCAAGTTTTATGTCCAGCACTCCGCATTCCTACCGTCAGTCTCCTATGTATTTCTCCATCTCACCGTCTTATCGTTTTCCGGACGTATGATTGTCTTCCTCCTGAGCCTCGGCTACTCAGCCGTCGCCGTCGGCATCGCGCGGACGATCTGCACCTTATTCGAGCTCAGTGCCACTTGGACGACTCCGCGACTCATCCAACAATTCGGTAATGTCATGGCGGGCTTCTACAGCATCACTTGGCAGGCTCTCTGGCTTACCTTTGGCGTGGTTTGCTTCATAATAAATTGGGAGGACCTAATTTCTGGAACTCGATACGGGGACCTCATTAAAGCCAGCGGGCTTGTGGGCGGTGTCATCTTGAGCCGCATTGGTCTGTGGGGTGTTGACCTGACGACGCAGATCATCGTCCAAGATGAAGTTGAAGAAGACAGTCGGGGCGCGTTTTCGACGGCAGAAGCATCTGCGCAAAATCTATTTGAGATGCTGTCGTATGTTTCAACCATCGTCTGGTATAGACCCGAGCAGTTCCAATGGCCCATGTTTATTACCTTGGGGTCGGTCTATGCTGGCTGCCTGACGTATGCGATCTATGTGGACAAGATGAAAGGAAAAGATTCATGATGCTGGTATCTGACTGGGTACCTATGGGATTGCATCTGTATAGCTGGGGAAAACGAGGGCAAGTTAGAAGATTACACCGACCAGATATACGACAACTAGGATAGGCGGGATGACACTTTTGCAGGATTTGCGTATCTGAATCATTTGAGCAAAGGGGCAAATGTGAGCAAAATTCGGCGAAGGGGTTACGGATTTAGCTTGTTACCCTGTCGACAGGGAAAAAGTGTGAAAACCAATGGGCTCTAAACGCTTGGTGAAATATTGATGGGACTAATTTTCCAGCTGGTCTTGGTGGCGCTTGAGCTTGTGGTGAGGCGATATCTGCCAACTACCTCCCAGACGTCCCCGGTGTATGTCTCAGCTGCGGTATCAATATGAGCCAGACTCTATCTAGAGAGCCGGGGGCTTTCTTTTTCATGATAGAGTCTTCAGTTTCTTTTGCCAACAAACCAGCCCATGCGGGATACCCATACGTCCCAGCGGGGTCGAAATCGTTGGAACTACCGCGGCGTCCATCGAGATCTTCGGGACCTTGCGCATCGCAGCCAGCATCATCCAAAGAGCGGTCCCCGACTTCCACACGGCGGAATTCTGGCTCTACAAGTCTAAGTTCCCAACTTTAACTCCGCCAGACGCTGTCGAGAGCTTCGAAGGATTAAGATCAGCAAAGGGGAAAGGGTCCCCAGTCTCCTCCTGATTCAAGACAGGCTCTATTGCTCTATTGTAATGCTGAACCGGTTTACTAAAGCGCCAGGGTGATAAGGGCTAAGGCGAATGGACAAATAATGACACCTGAGTCGCCTTTTTTGGGGTTGGCGTTGCATCGCCTGTGGCTTAGCTGCCGCCTGTGCAGAGAGGCACGCGAATGGGGTGGCTCGGGTGACAACCTTTTCTGCCTACGACTTCCACTTTGCAGAAGAGATGCAGGTGGTGTGCACAGGACTGGGGCAGGAGCAAATAGGGCTTCGTGGGGGGACGGGCTAGAACGAGGGATATTCGCCCCAGCGCAGCGATAAGTGCGCATGTGTGCATGAGCTATCACAGCCTCCGTCTCCCGCGTGCGTGCTAAGATTGTAAACTCCCTCTCCTGTACAACGATGAAACCTATATATTTACCCATAGACTCCACGCGAAGGGAGAGGAAAAAAAGTAACCACCCGTAGTTTGCTCCCAGAATGTTCGATTTTCGTCACTTTTTCTCAAATGCGACAATGGTAATCGCCTCCGTGATATTAAGTCACCCCGACTAGCCATGACCCGAGACCACGTTTTTGTTTACAGCAGTCGGCTCGACGACAAGTCACTCCGGCTAGCGAAGATCATCAATTCACCTGGTAACCCGTTGGCGAGATTAGACATTGAACTCGTCGAATCGACGTTGCAATTAGCGCCGCCGTACTTTGCTCTGTCCTATACGTGGGGGCCTTTCAGCTCCAGCTTAGCGGCATATACAGAGAGCGATATCAGATTTGTATGGATCGATGGGCAGCCTCATGCGATATTTCCGAATCTCTTCGATGCTCTTGTGCAGCTGCGCGGAACATACAGTGATCGGTATTTCTGGATAGATTCGCTCTGCATTAACCAAAATGATTTGGATGAGCGCCAAGCCCAAGTCCAGGTGATGGACCAAATATACAGAACAGCAGAAGAGGTGATCATCTGGCTCGGCTCGTCGAACGAGCAAAGTGAGGAAGTGGTTGAACTAGTCCACAAGATATCACGTCTCGACTCTTCCATCATCCAGCAGTTCGGCTATCAGCTCCACCCTACGAGCCTGTCCGCACACAACCTTCCCCATCCGGACTCCAATATCTGGAAGAGATACCTAGAACTTTACGATCTAAGGTGGTTTCACCGGAGTTGGATCATTCAGGAAGTTGTCCTTGCAAAGCGCGCGACGGCCCACTGGGGGCCCTGGAGAATCCCCTGGCTCGAATTGCTCGGCGGGTGTCAGATATTCGTCGCCGATCGCCTCCGCAAATTCCTCTTTTCCGACATCACGTCCTCATATTTCGACCATCTTCCCATGGGAAGGAACATCCACCGACTCGGCGTAATAGATAGGACATGTACACACGGCTCCGACGAGGCAACAGTCATTTCTGATTTTTCCACAGGTCTCAAGGGTCTGAAGGCTTCGGAGCATATCTTACTCCATCTGCTGCGGATGGCGCGAGATTTCGACTGCTCGGACCCGCGTGATCGGGTTTATTCCCTGTTAGGACTTGCCAATCATGTTTGCAAAGAGCGTGGTTTGGCGACACTTTCAATCCTGCCCAATTACGACCCCAGCTGCACCGCCGCATCCGTCTTGACTTCTGTGGCGGAAGCCGTCATATCTGGAAGTCAGTGCCTAGGCATTATGTCTCACGTCAGTGACTTGATGTACCGCCAAACGCCGGGATTGCCATCCTGGGTTCCTGACTTTATTCGGGCACCTAATTACTCAATGGGAAGAGATGCCGTATTCGATGCATCAAGGTTCGCTTCAGATGGTCAAAGAGGCTTCCAGATTAACGGAAACGCTCTTAGCGTCCACGCGACCTACGTTGGGCATGTGAGGCAGATAGCCCCGTGCCGAATTGACAATCAGGTTGAGAACCTACTTTCTATGCTACGAATGGTTTTCAACACCCATCTTCCAAGGGGTGTGGATCGACTCGAAGTGCTCTGGAGGACCATGATATGGGACGTTTATGGCCACGCACAGGTTACCGATGAACACCCTGCACCGGCTTACCTCGAGGATGCTTTCTTCGCCTCCCTACTGCCGGTGGTTGCGCGAAGCTATCGGACTCCGGAATTCTACGCGCAGGCTTCTGAAGTTGTGGACGATCTTCGACGTGTGTTGAGCAAGGAGAAAAAACACCAGCCATTGTCGCTGACAGCGAGGTTGATCGAGATGCTCAATTTCTACTCCGCTAGATTCGTCGCTGAGGACGACGCTAGCGATTTCTCCCCTAATCAAAGAAGAGCGGACCCCGAAATATATACGAGTCACTCCAGCGGTGTTACTTGGAGTCAGTGTCTGTTTGGGTTAGACTCGGGTTTCTTTGCCATGGGGCCTCAGTCTGCAGATGTTGGGGATAGCGCGTGGATTATATCGGGCTGCCCGTTCCCGATGATCCTCCGCCCACGAGGTAATCAGAGTACCCAGTTTGAAGTTTTGGGTAGAGCATACATTCACGGAATTATGCACGGGGAAGGAGTGATGAGGGAGACGGTTTGGGAGAGCATTTCTTTAACTTAGACAGGGTCGTCGCCATGCTAGTCCGAAAATAAATGGACGTTGTCGTACTCTAAGCTGTAAGTTCAATGACTAGTCAAATGGCTAATACGGGTAGTTCCAAGTGAAGACGAACAGCCGAAGTACTGGCGGTATACCTCGGTACCTCCAGACACAAAGACTAAATAGCATCATAGTTCCGATGCCCCAGCCTCGTTATTTTAGATCGTGAGAAGAGCCGACGAACCCGGGTGCCCAGTGGCCCCCCAAAGTGCGGAGGTAGGGTCGGGCCTGTGCTACATCAAGTTAGACTTCCCCGCATTCTGTCGTATCTAATAATCAGCTGGCAACCTGAGGTCTCGGACACGAAGGAGGTGGTATTTCGGCGTTGTGTTCGGCTTTACCGCACCGATAGTCTAGGGCTGAACGACACCGTCTCGGCAGTGCTCGACATGGTGGATTTAGTAACTGCCACGGATGTACCGTCTAGGGCTGCCGCACCTAAGATTACCATTTCGGCCAATCTCTACACCATATAAGAGGCAACTCAGTCCTGTAAGTGCACCATCTGTTATGGGTGGATGATACACACGACTGTCTAGATTACAAGCAACGTCAAATCTATTCCACTATGGCTCTTGCAGAGGCCTGCAATTCCACAAACTTTGCCCCTTCTCTGTTCGGGGCTGAAATTCTATCTCTTCAAGCCTCCCTCGTGACTGACTATAATGTTTTTGTGAATGCCAGGGATAGACGCACGCAGCCCTCAATCGACGTCAAGGATGCCAGTTTCTGCAATATCACCGTCACGTATACTCATCCTTGACTGCGTGACAACGTTACTGTAGAAGCATGGCTGCCAGTGGACAATTGGAATGGTATGTTCCAGGCTGTGGGTGGCGGCGGCTGGAGCACGGGCCGGAATGCGGGCACATACTCCGCTATGGCAGGCGCTATAGCTGATGGATACGCCACGGTTACTACCGACGCGGGATTGGGAACTGCTGGTGATCCCAGTCCATGGGGTCTGCTGAGCCCCGGAGATGTGAATATGTATTACCTTCAAAACTTTGCCACTGCAAGCTTGAATGATGAGGTACGCCTTGTTCGGAAGACCGAAGCAAAGTTTCTGGAACTGACCATCATGCTCCCAGGCTATTCTCGGAAAGTCCTTCATTCGAAGCTTTTACGGCCAAGATCCTAGCTACTCGTACTGGAACGGCTTACCAGCGCGGCTGTTTTAGCATGTGACGGTCTTGACGGGGTGGTTGATGGCTTGGTTTCCGATTTCGACGCGTGCCTGGTCAGCTTCGACCCTTTTTAGTTAATTGGTACCACGATTTCGAACTACTCTTAGACAGGTGGTGAGGTACAGATAAGCGAAGGTGCGGCGAAATTGGCCAACGCAACCTGACATGGTGCGAGGTCGTCTGACGGGCATCAACTTTGGTACGGCCTGAACGTAGGGTCAACCTTCGATGTGATTGCCGGGACCAACTGCACCGGCGGCGTGTGTATTGCAGACCCTGGTAGGTACGGCTGGGACCTCTTCAAGTGGTTTAGATTAAGATACTTTTCTCTAAAAACAAGCGCCTATACTCTTCGCAGCTTTTCCTCATTAATGCTAACTCTAACCCTCTTGTCCTCGCATCAGATCTCCCTAGAAGCTTCACTGACAATCTATAAGCTCTCCCAACCCACTCCATGCCCGCATTCCATCCTCCAGTCTCTTGGCAGGCCACGCTGGCTCGAACCAGGTAGTCAATAATGCATCGGATATTAGTATAGTTGTATCCTTGGAGGGAAGGAAGTGCCACCATGGCTTGTAATTTATTTGTTGTCCACTCTTTAACTCTGCGACTGCCTGCGTCATCCCGATTCAAAGAATGGGTCTCCGAGAGCTCCAAGGAGTAGAAAAGGAGCTGTTGTAGTTGCGTGGTCTTGAGTTCCAAAACAAACTTTGCGAGGGAATCTCTAGCAAGTTTACATTGCACAGAAGCGGCATCGGCATCGCCGTGAGCAACATACCAGCCAATCAAGACACATCAAAGTTTAATTCCTTGACTCGCAAGCGGTGATGGTAGCGAATTGAAACGCTCAATAAGGTCTTGCAGGAACTTTTCCATGCCCGGAAGGTCGGCAACCGACCAAAGTTTTGCCAGTTTTATCTCTTGGTCGAGCTGTATCTGAGTCTCTTCGTCATCCTTTGGTTTATGATTGTCGCGGTGCTTCGTAAAAATCTCATTTATATCGTCTCCCTTCGACATATTGCATGGATCCTCCGATGCCCTAGTCTGTACGGTCGGGACAGTCTGATTGGGGTTGTCATGTTTGAGAGCCTCATAGAAGCGGCAACCAATTGATCTTGCGTCTTCGCCACGGCCAAGTTTTTGCAAAGTTTCCACCACTCGGATATGATAATCTAGGTTGCGGGGATGCCAGAGACCTAACTTAGCAGTAAAGTCGTTTGACATCCAGTTGAGACATTCATCCGCCTTGTCGAAAGATCGGTCCAGTGTGTAAGCGTTGGCGAGGCCCCAGGTAGTTTCGACTACTTGCGGATGAGTAGAATTAAAGAGATACAGAAGGCCACTCAGTGCGAGGCGGAACTTGGAGATGGCCTTCGTTAGATCCCCATTGTTCATTGATTCTCGACCATCAACACTCAGCTGCGTAAGAGTCTTCAAGGGTAGGCCTCTTCCGTCATCCCGGATTAACCGTGATTCAAACGGACTTTTAGCCGCCCATGGAAAGGATAGTTGCAGCCCTGGTAGGGGATCTGGCCTCTGACTATCGCTGGATTGAAGCTCATCCAGGGCCAAATGTGTCGTCGCCGCCGGAGTACGTACCACAACTTCATCATTGCAGTGGGAACTCTTAATATCCGCCACTGTTTGTCCAGGTAAAACCTACATGTCAGCTTCCGCTATTTCTTTCTCTCTCTCTTATCTTTTCTTCCCCCCCTCTTTTTTTCTTAAGTGGGCGTGGACGATTCACTTACCAGGTGCTTTGGCTTCTCCTGCTGGAAGCCTATCATAGGATCGCTGCACCCGATCCAGTGCGACCTTCTGTCCCGCGACGATGACCTCGGTCTCGCGACCGTGACGCGGCTTGGTCTGCTGCACAATGTCGCGCACATGGGCTTGCTTCAGGTTTTTGGAAAAGCCCCAGAACCTTAGCCGGTCCTTGTATAATTTTGACCTATGTTCTATCAGTAACAGTGAAGTGTACTGGATGGTGTTGCCTCGTCGGCCGGCCAGACTTACGAGGCGAAGAACTTGTGCTCCCGTTCCATAACTACCATGGTGTGCATTAAAGTATTGTTTTCGTCGAGGTAGAGTTTGCGTATCTTTTCTTTGTGCATGTTCCATTCTCTGTCCGAAATCTGCCACCGTTTCCTCCCCTTGGCGACTGTTTCCGATGCAACTGGCGGCCCATCATGTGCAACCTGGCGGAGAGATAAATGGTCATTGCTGGCTGGGGCAAATGGCACCGCAGGATTCAGTGTTGTAACTCTCCCATGCGGATCGCTCACGCTAGGTGTTGCGTCGCCAGGGGCCCAGGCACTGAGGCCCCATTGTGCCAAACCACCGTTGAAGTGCGCCATCCGGGGACGGGGTTTCGTATTTTGATTAAACCAAGAATGGGAGAAGCAAATAATTAGGCAATCTTGTAGTAGTTATAACCGAACCCTGGGTGTGGGGACGAGGCAAAAAAGGGAAAGGAAAGTTCCAAAAAGTGGAAAAACGGGGCGAGGGACCTCTCCCATCAGTTGTCAGTGGCTGCGGTCTTGGCAGCATCGAGTTCCGAAAAGTTCCGAAATGGATGATGTGACATGAAGGGCACAAGGGCGTTGCAGGGCGCGACTACAGGCGAATCACAAAGCTCCACGAGAAGTTCACAAAAGTTGGGACTTCTCCCGAGGAAAGGTGGGAAAGGTGCAGTTTTATTGCATGTCGCTTTTAAACAAGGCATTACTGTGTACATGGTTACATGGGATCCAAAGGGTCGCCGCGGGCGAGAGTTCCAAAAAGGTCCCACAAGGATGTTGACATCAATTCACCAGTCCTAAGGTAAGGAGGTCGGCGCTCCAGAATCATCGGACCACTCATCGGTGTTATTCGTCCCTGAAACGGTCACTTCCCGCTCACAAAGTAAAGAAGGCGGGAGATATGCCACACATGCCCTGCATTATTGACAGAACCATGAAGTTCCAAAAAGGTCCGACTTCAAACTACTATAGACTATTAGCTATGCATTAGCTATTGAGATTCTACAACGGTACTTCAGGCTGAGAGTTCCAAAAAGTCTGCAAGAGTTCGTCTAGGCCCAAAAAGCCATGCCCTGCAAAACAACAGGACGCAGAAAGGATGATAAATAAGGAGCGTGTCCGCTCCATGATGATAGTGTATTTGAATGCTCAGTCGCTCTGATATCTATAGTCTTGGACAGTTTCACTTTACTCTTCTTAATATTGCATCACGCACCCAAGTGGTACATTATTCCGATCCTCTAGACCGCAATCAAGAACTAAAGAAAGGCAGACATGGACTCTCGCACGAAGGGCAGCACTTCAATGCCCCAAGCCAGATCTAGTTCCGCCATACTTGTATGGGCCCCCTTCAAGCGTTCAAAAACCTCCTGCTCTAACTCTACGTGGCTATTCAGAGCACCGAGCAACATTCTACATACACACATTTTACTACCAAAACTACCCCCGAAGTGGCACTTGAAAGATGGCTTTGCGAAACCCCAAAGGACGAACCGTTCCATGGGCTGGCGGTTGGCCTTGCGAACAAGGTCTCAAACGGCTCTGGCATGGAGAATGATGGCAAGATCCTGAATAAGTTGCAGCCCTCGCGCTTGTTTCATGTACACAGTCTGCTGGAATCCTCACGGCACTGGCTACATCATCCCCGCCTGGTCCGCCTCATGCCCGATATGCATCAGGCTCCAGCCAGTCAAGTGCCATGTCATGTACATCGAGGGGCAATCGGAACCGAGATACTTCGTAGATAGAGTATAAATTAACTTGTCTGGTCCTGGAATCCTACTCGAAGCCCAACTACCTCAGTAGCACAACGGCACTTCCAACTTTCCTTCTCCTTCCAACAGCGGTACCCAAAGAGACAATAACCATGGACTCCCCCATCACTGATGACTCCCTCGTCGTTGATTTCACTTTGTCGTTTGACGACTATGTCAAACAGCTTCTACCGGCTTCAGTCGACGACACAGATGTTGATTCTAGTATGAAGTGCGAGATAACTGAGTATGACTCCATCCCCGATTCCGAAGGCGTCCGAGTTGTCGTGCTGGGTGATACTCGGGACGGTTTGGGATTGTTGAAGCACACCAAGGATGATTCGGCCATCACCCGGACCACGTTTTGGGACTCGAAAGGTATAAAGGGATTGGTGCAGACTGAAACTCGGTCCCCGTTTATGAAAGCGGCTTTAAAAGCGGTGGTTCCCGAGTACATGCATCGAAATTTTGACTTCAATCATATCGCCTTCTTTGACAAGCCTAGACATCTATTCCATTATCGCAATCAGATCTTCACATATGGAGGCTCTCTGGGACATCAATCAACAGCCCAAAGACATGTCTCTTTACTCATGGAATATCTTCAACAAGAGCTCGCGGACGCCATCACTGCATACACTTTCAACGTTGAGTCTGAGTCCCAGCCGTCTATCGACTTCGCCCATCTGTGGACTATTTTCAAGCCAAACGATTTGGTGTTTGTTCCGGCGGCGTTTTCGAGAAATGGAGCGGACATTGTTGTTCGATACGAATCGATTACTAGCAGCTGCTCTTGTGATCGCGTGGAACACTGGATATCGCACATCTGGACGTTGACTGGGGACTATTTTGACACAAATGGGGTAAACTTGGGCAACAAAATTCTCTTCCACGATGTCACGTATTTTGCTGGCTTTCGTCGACTGAACCACCTCGCCGTGATACCTCTCCGCTTTCATCCCCAAGAATCCTCTATCAGAACCCGCCTTATTGCTAGAGGCCGGAAATTCGTTGCCCTACAGGGATGCCACTACCGGCGTATTGTTAGTGGGGTATCGCCCCGCGGTTCGGCATCAGAGAATCCGTGCGAACCGCCGTCAAGACCGGTAAGTAGTCGCCAAGATAATTTCGTTCTTCAGCACTAGGGGAGTCGCTAATGAGAGGAGACCACTGAGTTTTCCGAGCGGGTTATGGTGGACCCGGAAATGTATCACGAAAAAAAAAGCTTTGGGGGGGTAGTAAACCCTATTCCAGTAACAGCAGCTCTTGAGGAAGAGCATTATCTCATTTGCAGCGGCCATATTGGAGGATACTCGCTCGCCGAGAGAGAGTGGAGGCTTCTTGAGGTTGAACGACTCGAACCAGTCGACTTCGACAAGAACAGTTTTAACAATTCCTTAATATTGGAGACCAAATACAAAAACGCGTTGCTCTCTTTAATCCAGATGCGGTCCGCCAAGTGCAAGGACAGATTTCGGGATGTTATCAGAGGCAAGGGGGACGGAGTCGTGTTTCTACTGCACGGGGAGCCTGGGGTCGGAAAGACTATGACGGCAGGTTTGTCACAATCCAACAGTCAAAAGCTCATGACTCTTTCTGCGTACCGTCTCGGCTCGTTTTCTGACATTCTCTTTCAGAGAGCATTGCGGAGTGCTGCGAGAGACCACTCCTCAGGATTGACGCGAGTCGTCTGGGCCATCCCTTTGAAGATGCCTTGCGAGCCGTTCTAAAGCTTGCAGAAAGATGGGAAGCAGTGGCACTCTTAGACGAGGCGGATACATTTCTAGAGTCGCGATCTGACTGGCGCAACCCCCAAAACTCTCTCGTTGCGGGTATGTCAACGGAAACCCCTTTAACACCGAAACTATCTAGTCACCCAATTCTAAACCTGTGTTAGCGTTTCTCCGAATTCTAGAATATTTCAATGGCGTCCTTTTTCTGACTACGAACCGTGTCAGTTCCTTCGATAAGGCCTTCAAATCTCGTATCCAGGTAGCCATCCACTACCCGCAATTGGATTTGGACAGTCGACAAAAGCTGTGGCAAGTATTCCTGTCTAGAGTGTCAAAAACTCGACAACAACCTAGCCATTGGGAGCCGATAACCAAGGAGTTAGCTTCTGAGGAATTGAACGGTCGTCAAATCAGGGATGTCGTTCGCATTGCCCAAGCATCTGCTATTGGTGAAGGAGGCGATATAGAGAAGCAACATTTATGGGACGCTCTAAGTATGTTGAGAAAGTTTGACGAGGAATTTGAGAAGCGCAGGACATGTGATCCGCAACCTGATCCTCGCCCAAGAAAAAGACGTCGGGTCTTAAGGGTCGAATCGGACACTAACTTCGATTGGACTTCGTCGGACTAAGTCAGACATCCTTCATTGTTTTCAACCCATGCTCATTCCAGTAGACTTACTAGGAAGCGTGGCTATTTGTTATGAATGTGAGAGGTGCTGCGTTCTATGATTTTCGAGAACCTTGACCTATTCACACCAGCCCGCCAATGATGAGTAATAATCGACCACTTGTTGAACAAATCAACTAAGGAGCTTGACGCCCGATTCAGTAATATAAAACCTCAGATTCAGCCTTAGAGTATCTTTCTTTAGGTCAGCTACCTGACAAGCGTTTCTCGTGCCATTCTTATCGTCGTGGCGGTTCGTCCTTTGACGATTGGGGGACGTCGAACTGGCGCCGCATTTCACAACCACGACGACATACGTACCTGACGACCTTCTCAATGTTTACTGTGCCAAAGGCTGATCGTAACGGAACCCCTGTAGTCTAATTAGGGTTACAACATGCTAAACGTGAAGCCTTCACTGTTCATTTGGGTGTTTATCTTTGCGGGCGTAAGACTCCATGACACCCCTCGGTATGCGGACTCTAGTAGCATTCCTGATACAACACTTCTGCCTAGATCTTGACCGAATCTATTGCAGATACATTGTTAATAGCTGT
The DNA here is from genome assembly GCA_034774675.1 of Scedosporium minutisporum. NCBI lineage: Eukaryota > Fungi > Ascomycota > Sordariomycetes > Microascales > Microascaceae > Scedosporium > Scedosporium minutisporum. The sequence continues at coordinate 77,331 of SJVG01000024.1, forward strand.
CACACTTGATAAGAGAAGGCAATTAGGTGGAGCAGAAAATGCCCGCCTGTCACAGTTAGATTTCGAGCTTGATGAATCTTAGAGTTAGTTGAACAAGTTTCAGTCAAACGACCCCACAAGCGTCCAAAGCCTGGCCGCCAAGATAGGTGACATTGACAGCGAGGCACAGTAGTAAAAGGTAATTGCTGGAAGGAAGTGAACCCCGACAGCAATCGCTAGCCGTAGGAGTAAATAGACAGCTAGTATCCCCTTAACCGGCGCAAGGGGACTAGCATGGTACTATACAAAGCCCACTTTTTCATTCCCTGTATTCTCCACATCTTTCAAGTACCTTTACCAGCTCTGTGTTATCTCCTTACCCTCCTCAGTGGTGCTCATCTTGATATGTATACTGAGGTGCCGGGCCGAGACGCCGTCTTCTTGTCACCGATACAGCGATTCACCGCCGAACACGCGTGTAAGCGCTCGATCGAGCTTGCCGCCGTGATAGATCGCTGCCATCGCCAGGTCCTATCGGCATGAACGGAGCTCCTACTCCGCTACTCCGCGGGTGTGGTGTGCCCCGCAGCGACAGGTCCGCTCAAGCACCCCTCAGCGACAGGGATTACTCGCAAAATGACATGCAAGGTTGTGGGGGCTGTATTATCCTCAAATATGAGGTTTGGCTGCATTCCGGGCCGGCCGTGGCACAGAGCCTACGATCGATAAGCACATAGCAGCATGGTTGTACCCAGGGCTAGGGGACCCAGTGAGGGAAGGCCGAGTTTGATTGGCCCTATTTTTCCGGTTCTCTCACGCGACGTCGCCGAGCAGAATCAACGCCTGGCTGCTTTCGGTTTTAAGCTCGCGCACTAGGGTCAAAAGTGCGGGGAAGCGCATGGGCAGGGCATTGAGCCAGTGTCCTATCGGCCAATTTTCCGCGACTGCTTGTGATAACGAACCTCTTGAGGCTGATTATAAAAGCGTCAACCGGATCCCGCGCACGACCACTGTATATGCTATCAATGATCCATCCCAAGAACGAAGTGAGCCTGTCGGTGTCCACTCTTCCAAAAGAAAAAGAAAATGGCCCTTTCATCTTCTATACTCGGCCTCGTGGCGGCGTATTGGCCGTATGCCGTACCATTTCTCCTGTTCCTGTATTTATTTTCGAATTGGTGTCAGAAAGGCCTTCACAGGGTCCCAGGCCCATGGATCAATTCCATATCTACACTACCCCGGATCTGGTCCGTGTACAGCGGCCAGCATCACCTCGACGATCTTCGAATGCATGCCAAGTACGGAAAAATCGTGCGAGTCGCGCCAAACCTAGTTTCCATTGCGGATACCAACGAGGTCAACCAACTGTACGGAATTACCACAAAATTCATCAAGTCTCCTTTTTATGACCTGGCAGCTACTTACGACGATGAAGGCTTTGTCCCCGACCCCTTCGTGATCCGCAAAGACAAGGCCTTACATTCCCGCATGAAGCGCAACGCGGCAAACGCCTACAGTCTCAACGGGCTCATTCAATTTGAGCCCTGGGTCGATCCCATTCTAACCAATCTGGTGCATAAGCTTGATGAGTACGCTTATGAGAATAGAACTTGTGATATTGGTGACCTCTTGAAGAATTTTGCCATGGATGCGGTTTGCAATCTTACCTTTGGAAGCGACTTTAGTTATATCGACAAGGGCGATGAGCTGGGCTTTTTCAACACCATGGATCTGGTAAACAACTACATGTCCCTTGTAAGTTCCCCTATTATACTAACGTTATTGACGTTGAGTTGATACTGATCGGGCCACTTCTAAGCTCGGCAATGTGGCTTGGCTTCATCCTGTTCTCCTGGGAAACCCCTGGGTAGTTCGGTTCATGACCCGCGGCGATACTTCTTCCACGGCAATGATCAAGATTACCGCACAAGAATTGCAGAGGTTCCGCCAGTCACCACCCGCAGAGGGTGATGCCATGACGTTTCTCAGCCGCCTCGCGTTAAACCAGAGCGCCAACCCCAAGTCAATCAACGACAGGGAACTCATCACTCACGCGTTTAACAATGTAGCGGCCGGCGCAGACACGACGGCCATTGCTATGAGGGCGGCTATCTACTATCTTCTCAAAGACAAAGACGCGTACACAAAACTGTGTTCCGAAGTCCGCGGCCGCTTGGAGCTGCCCGTCCGTTTCCAAGCTGCCTTCCAACTGCCGTATCTCAAGGCCGTGATACAAGAAGCGATGCGCATGCATCCATCGGTTGGGCAGATCCTCGGGCGAACGGTACCTGCAGGGGGCGTAGCCATTGGCGGTTACCGCATTGGCGCAGGCGCTGAAGTCGGCATGTCTCCCTGGGTTCTCCACCGCGACCCCGAGGTATTTCCCGACCCGGATAGGTTCAAGCCCGAAAGGTGGATTCTGGGCGAGGGATGTCAGGATGAAGAGCACTTGAAGCAGATGCACCGGTCGTTCTTCGCATTTGGTCACGGCGCCCACACGTGTAGCGGAAGGCATATTAGCGTCATGGAAGTTACCAAACTTATCCCAACGCTGCTTCTGAGATACGACTTGGAGTTGGCGAGTGATGCGGATTACAAATTCAGGAATTGGTGGTTTACGCCGCAGTCTGGGTTGAGGGTTAAGTTAACACGACGATCAAATAGTTAACAGGCGATCTTGCATCTTGTGCGATTGTCTTGTCTCGACCGGGAAGTAACGCATGTTGAGGTTATCTGGAGAAATATCGACTCTGGTGGAGCGATCATAACAGCGACTTCGGGATCTTCTGATGGCGCAATTCTATCCTCTCCTGCCCGTAGGAGACCCTCGATTGTGAGGCGTTATTATATTAGACGGACATCAATTTCAGCATTTATTCCACTTTTCCAACTAATACATTGGTAGAGCACGTTCTAACTTCCGCATGAACTCTAAAGAACAAAACCTCCATTAATCACTGCCAAACAGTATATATACATATAACCGGCAACCAAAGTAACATATTATATAGAGAGTCCATAGGGAATAATGAGATTTCGCTGGATGTCAATGCATACCATCTGTGTAATAGTGGCCATGGATGCACCTGCTGATTCGCCCCTCGTGAGGATGCAGGCGGCCAGATATTTCCCCGCTTCTGGCTCTGAGGGACCAAAGCTGCGTTTACCTCGAGCATTAACCTCACTGACTTCGATGACTACTAATGCAACGTCCATACGAACTTGGTGCGTGAAGTTTGAATCAAAGCTATTACGAGGATGATGAACAAAGCTGTTAAGAAGCTAGCAAAACGGATACGATCACGAACCGGCAGCGAGCATGAGTAGGCGACGTATCCTGGGGCACATCATCCGGCGCATGCAGACCAAAGTGTCGAAGAAAATACCGGAAGCGCAGCTGAAACCGACCAGGTCTTTGGTGAAAAGCCTGATGTAAAACCAAAGCTCTTCCCTGGAGGACATACCCGTGGTCTGAGGGTCCTCTATGATCCGCCTCCGCAGGGCGACCAGAATCAGCCGCTAGTCGGCATCATCTTCATCCACGGTTTGACGGGGGATTCTTTTAGAACCTGGTATCACCCTTCTGGTACCTACTGGCCCGTTGACCTCCTCCCAAAGGCTCTCGGCCCTGCGAGAATCATGGCACCTGGATATGATGCCGACATCGCCAAGTTCTTCAGTGCTGTCGGTCAAGGAACGTTACGCACTCATGCACTAGCGTAGTAACACAAATTGGTGACCTTAGGCGAAGCGAGGCGCATGGATCAACAAGGAGAATTATTATATTGGCGCACAGCCTCGGGGGCGTGGTGGCTATAAAGGCGCTATGCATCTCTGCTGAATCCTTTGAAGAGCCCTTGAAGCAGCTCGATGAGTCTATCGCTGGGTTGGTATTCCTTGGGATATCGTACTAGGGCTCTAACAAAGCAAGTAATGCGATCCTGGCAACCACTGTTATGAAACTTGGAACGCTAGCGCTGAAAAGAACGAATAAGAATCTTCTGGCCGTACTTCAACCAGGTTCGGAGGGTAAGGTACCTCCTGCTATATCCTACAGCTTTAGGCTAACTGTCTTCAGTGTTGGCAGACCTACAGTGGTCGTTTGACCAGTGGCTGAGGAAGAATGAACAACGCGTTTCTGTTTCCTGTTTCTTCGAGGAGCGCGAGATGGAGACCGTTGGTATGATCGTCCCGCAGCAGTCAGCAAAGCTTGACGGCTACCCTTGCCTTCCTATTCCGAAAACCCACGCCGACATGCCCAAGTTTAAACGTTCTGATTATCCTGGATATCTTCTACTCTTAGGGCAACTTCGTAGGTGGTACGATGAGGTAAAGCCCCTGTCTACGGATGACCTTGAGGCGTCTAGCGCTGAGACAGTCAATATGGCTGCACATCGCATTGAGTGCGCCAGAGCACTCTCGTTTCCTGAGATGTACTCTCGATTTGGAAGCATTAGAAAGCTGACCGCGTCGACCTGTGAATGGCTTCTCGAGCATCCGTCTTACCAACGGTGGCAGGACGAAGGCAGAGGCATACTCTGGATCGCAGGCCATCCCGGCACCGGCAAGAGCACTTTAATTAAGCATGCAATCAGTCGTTGCATAGAGGGACAAAAAGCACCTGGCCAAGAAGCCCTTCAGGTCTTGACATTCTTCTTCTATAATCTCGGGACTGAGTTACAACGGACACCCGTGGGTCTTCTCCGGTCTCTTCTTCACCAGCTACTCCACAAGTTTCCAAGGTACATGAATGAGTTTGTGGGAGAGTTCAGGCAGCGGAGCAATACCACTACCGGTGTCCTACGATGGGAAACAGAGGAGCTCATGGACCGTCTCGAGACCACACTCTCCGATATCACGCGGGAACATAATATTCGCGTCTTTATTGACGCGCTCGATGAGTGCAGGCCGGGAAATGTGGAGGAGGGTGAGACCCTGGGCATCAGAGACCTCATCTGACACTTCCGCAACATGGACGCGAAGCTGCGCTCTGCTCCAGGTAAATTCAGTGCGTGCTTCGCTTGTCGACACTACCCGAATTTGATTCGCCAAGATAAAGATACCGTTATTACCGCTGAGAAATGTAATGCCTGGGATATTAAGCAGTATCTGCGCAACGAGCTGTCGAGCGAAATCAACCAAGAGGGTGAGACATTGAAAGTGTCACTGCAGAAAGCCATTGGAAACCTGGCTAACGGCAGTTTCCAATGGGTGAAGCTTGCCACCCAGAAGGCGATCGCGATGTACAATGAAGGCGAGGGGGACAACACCATCATTTCTGAAATCAATTCGCTTCCTAGAAGTCTATCTAAATTATATGAGGCAATAATCATATCATTGCTCGAGAAGAGGGGGTCTATGTCACTGAAGTTCTTCCAGTGGGTGTGTTTCGCAGAGCGTCCCCTCACGGTCAGACAACTTCGGCATGCCATCAACATTATTCTAGACGCAACGCACCATTCTCTCAAAGATGCAAAGAGGGCTGCAACCTGGATCGAGGATCGAAAGCGACCAAAGAATAACACGGCTAGTTTTAGTTCTTTCTGGCGGCCTAGCTGAAATTCAAAAACCTGCTATCGATGAAACCGACAGCGATTGGGGCAGTCGCCACAGTACCGAATGGGGCTATTATGAGACCGGTAGCGAGTGTGGCAATGAAGCTGACACGGTCGAGTGTGGCTCCATGGCAAGGCGCCAAAAAATATCAAACCCGCCGTGGGAGGGTCTGTTTGCTCAATACACCTCCGTATACAACTCGTTCGGCTACGAACCCGCTAGAGCGACATCTGGCGACGAGTCTGCGGACGCGTGGTTCGAAGAAATGTTTCAAAATCAGCCCGTACCAGATGACGCGTTGGATTCACGCAAAGTTTACCTTTTACATCAATCTGTTAAGGATTACCTCCTGACTTCGGGATTCAGCCTCCTAAATCCGGCGGTACGCAGTGCCCGAGACGCAGCTCTGGATGGGCACAGGTTGATACTGAGTTCATGTTTATGGCTTGTAACGAGCAGCGAGGTCGCTGAGACCTTCGATGACTGCTTTGGTCGTTTTCAGCACGAGTATCTCTCCCGGTTCAGTGAATGTTTACCGGTCTTGTGATACCCAAAATCCACAATCAAGGCAAGGCTGTTTGCTGCTTACGACAACGCATCGGCGGAGCTAAGGCTATCTTATGACAAAATCATACGCACGGCGCTGTCGATCCTAAGAAACCCTGAGGGCAAGAGGCTCCGAAGACTCTTTCAGCCACTCTCATCATGAACGAACTCAGATACAATGCCAAACACTACTATTCGGTCAAGGAATCTCAGAACCATCGCAGGATCTATAGCATTTATTGACGTCGTTCACCAGACGGAAGGGTCCATTGGAGTAATTGCAGGCTACTGTCTCGAATACTGGATGAAGCATGCAGTTAAATGTCTTCAAGAAGGGTCGTCAGCATCACTACAAGAGCCTTTCAATATTTTCTTTACAAGAGCAACACCCCGACTGCTAGACGCCCTACAAACATCGGGTAGTATTGTTCACGAGGCATGCAGAGTACCAGGCCCGACTATTTTGACAGAACTTCTGGGGCAAGGTGATTCCAAATTACTTTCGGTGAACCCTTTCGAGGTATCAAGGCGCGATTCATACTCTCCGCTATCGATAGCCTCAGGAATGGGCCACTCGAGGCAAGTCGAGTTTCTGTTAGCACGGGCAGAAACTCTAGTCGATGCGCAGAGCCTCTACCGCCGGCGGACGGCGTTGATGGAGGCGTCCAGGAATGGACACAAGCGAATAGTTGAGCTTCTGCTTGCACATAATGCAAACCCCAACATTCAAAACAGTGTTGGATGGACGGCACTGATTCACGCCATGGATCGGAACCATGATAACGTTGCCAGCCTTCTACTGCAGCATGGAGCACGAGTAGATTTAGATGGCAATATGGGGTCTACAACTCTACGCTATCTCATGCACGAAGATAGGATGTCTCTATGACGTCAGGTACTTGAGGTAGCGTCCGATTCACGCAGGGTCGGAGCACTGTCAGTCCAAGATATTTTGCTGGCCGCATGCCGGTCAGGCTCAGGCCATATAATCATGCTATTGCTCGGCAATAGATACAACTCAGACATGTCCGAGAGTACTATTGCACCGGCCCTCTACGGTATAGCCCTTAGGGAGGCTATAAGAAATGATCAAGCAGCCGTACTAAAATTACTGCTAGATCATGAAGCGTTCCTGCCCAAAACTCCACGCCAAAGATATCAACTTCTCTTCGAGACCATATGGCCTCGTGCCGTGGCCTGTCTGAGGATGTTTGTCGTTGACTATGGTTTGGAGATTTCTGGAAGGAATGAGGATGGCGATACGCCTCTACATGTCGTCATCCAGAATCTGCGTAACACCAGTATCCCACCCGACGATAAAGACATAGCTTTTATACGAATGTTGCTGTCCCTGGACACATCTTTTGAAGGGATTGCGGTAAATGCAGTCAACACACGGCAGTTAACCCCTTTGATGGCGGCGGCCAAGCTCCATTATGGATTCGGCCAACGACGTTTGCTGGATACACTGCTGGCCGATAGCCGCATCAGAGTTAACCAACAAACTGCCAATAGAATAGCCCTATTCCAAACAGTTCTCTCGAGGGACTTTTATCTCGCTAGACACCTTCTCGCCTCCGGGAGATTTGACATTAATGTTGGTTTGCCGGACGGCACGACCCCGTTGGACGCGGCCTTAACGCAAAATGATTCGCACATGGCCTGGCTTCTACGGATGTATCATGAGAAGGGAAGGATCAGCAGTAGTTGAGTCGAGGAATGGCAAGGTATTGAAAGCTTCGGTCCTCTGCTTGCAGAGAATCCGACCATTTTTTACGTCTTTTAGAGAAATTTTGATGTCGAGATTGGGATCATGTTCGAGCTGTAATAGGACTGAAAACAGTATAGGAGAAGTGCAGGTACGAAGGGGTTCTAGCCCTGAGGAGGTCGTCGATTCCATACCATGAGACGTATGTCGGTAAAACCCATCTCTTCCGGTAGCAGAATATCGTAGTTTGGGGGATTAGCATACTATCCTTTCCTAGATAGGCTTATGCAAGTCAGTCTTGCTTCATAATGTCGAATGGCTTATAACGTCATCGATATGAACTCGTTGTTTGGGAAGCGGGGCAGCCTAGAGTCATTCGGTCTACATTGGATAGAAACTATTCCGGGCTGTCTAACTACTAGAGAATATAAAATATCATACTACATGGCTAGTAAATATCATCTCAGACGCCGTGATGAGGCAAGGTGTCACGGGCCGACCTCTATGCAGGCCCAGGGCAGTGGAACCCAGCAGAAAAGGATAGACTACAGAGTATCACCGACCAGTATAGAACCTGGCAGAGAAGAATAAACTACAGAGTATTATTAACTAGTAAGAGTAGGACTGACAGGACTAACAGGCAGTCCCACTATTACGATCCTAACACTAGCCTGTTAATGGTATCACTGATCAGGTAGATACAACTAGTATTGGGGTCGTAGTGGTGCCTGTTATGAAGTAAGTAAGGCAGTCAAGCAGTATTCGCAAGATGCAGGTAAGAAGTGCATATTCAAGTGTAGGGGTGTAGTTGTACTTGAATTGACTACTGGAGAGTCTTGAAAGACAAACTAGATGACACTTTCCTTCTAAGCTCTCTCCTGGACTGATCTCTTCCTGGCCCAGTCCCTTAACCAGGACTGCGGTGGACTGCCCTTCGGTCCTGCTGGTCCCTGGTGGAGTGATGGGACTGCCTGTTAGTCCTGTCGGTCCTATTCCCACTGGTTGGTGGTACTCTGTAGTTTACCCTTTTCTGCTGGATTCCACTGCCCTGGGCCTCTATAAAGGTCGGCCTGTGACATCATGCAGGCTGGGCCATCAAAGTCACTGTCAGCAAGGAGCTCGTTCTGCTACCGCTCTTTTGTTAAACACAAGGAGCAGAGTTCTCGCTATCTTTCGGAAGAAGTGCAAATTTTACTGGCGTCAGCAAGTTATAGGTAACCAGTTACGCAGCTCTTATCTCCCAGCCACCTCCCCAACCTCGACTTCTCAGCCAGTGTAGCCCGACACATCAGACGGCATTTTTTCAGAGTCGTCTGCTGATACGGAACCGAACCGACTTCACTAGCAGTCCTAAGCTCAAGCTGAGCAAAATGCCGGAAAGCTATTGACCCGGGTCACTCGTCAGATCCAGCATTAGGAAACGTAAGGCGATGCAGATATCCTTATCAGATATGGGGATTCGGTTATACTCCTTTTAAGGCTAGTGCAGTAGCTTCAACCCATATCCAACAACCATCTAACCACATTTGCAAGCCTAGACACTTTCCGTTCTGCTTCGGCACATGGCTAGCCCTTTGTCGTGCGATGCCATACCCCACTAAAATCCTCATAACCCCTCATCCATTATAAATTGTCGCCTGTGAGGTGCGGTGCTTCCCCGATTTCACAGCTACCCGGCTTCCTTATCTTGAAGTCACGTAAAAACGGAATGGAGGGATCTTGAAGAGACCCGATAATACGGCCCTGGAGGGGTTAGAGGAGTATCGTGGCCAACTATTTCTGTTAGACAGTCTTGGCAACAGGATGGATTTTTTTTTTCCTTTTTTTCGGCAAGTCCTGGCAAGATAAGCAATTTAAGCATTGGGTATAAGAATAGGTTGCAAGAACTCGTTGCGGGAATAGTTGGAAAATTATCAACCAGCAGTCTGATCAATTGACGCTGTAGTAGCTTCCCGTTTCTCAATTAGATCTTTAGCCGCAATGAAGCCTTTCCTTTGCAAGCTTACACTCGCCGCCAGCTTGCTGGCGTCCAAGTGCTGCGCTCAAGAGCTCGAATGGATCTCCAAGAACTCGTCCCTACCCAAGGTCATCATCTACAGCGCCGGTGGTACTATTCTGTCAGCCTCTAACTGGAGTCGCATCGACAATATTGCCTATGGCTCAGGTCGTGGTCCCACCCCGGCTGACCTCATTGGTAACTACTCCGAAGTTCTGGATGTTGCCCAGCTCGCCATCATCACTTTCCCCACTAGTGGCGGCAGTGCGGGTCTAAACTCGTCGCTGTACCTCAACATCAGTCAATACGCCAACAGGCAGCTCTGTGATGAGAGTTCTGATGTTGCGGGAGCCATCATGTTCCATGGCACGAACACCCTGGAGGAGACGGTAAAGAACAGACCCCGTCACACTGCAATTCTTCAATATCCACCACTAATCCCATAATATACTAGGCATTCGGAGTGGACCTGACACTCAACTGCTCTAAGCCTTTTATCGCTACGGGATCTATGCGGCCTCAGTCGTATATGTCTCCTGATGGCCCGTCCAACTTTTACCAAGCTGTCTCTGCTGCCGCGTCTCCCTCGTCTCGTGACAGGGGTGGTCTCATTGTCTTTAACGACCGCATTACCTCCATCTTTTACTCTACTAAGATCAACGCCAACACCCCGGATACCTTCAAGTCTCTCGAGCAGGGAAATCTTGGCGCCTTCTTGGGTGGACAGCCGTTCTACTACTTTGGACCGGCGTACCCTACTGGGCGGCCTCACTTTGACATCACCAACACCACCGAGCTACCAGCAGTTGCTATCTTCTTTGCCCACCGTGAGTTTGTCTACATAGCCTCTGAGAGTCGCTTATTTAATTCTGTGGATATATTCTAACCAGCTCCCAGAGGGCTTTGACGCGACTCTCCTCCATGCGGCAGTTGCCAATGGTGCCAAGTGAGAAGTCCCCACAGATCCTTTAGCCGGAACCACAAACTAACTCCATTCCAGAGGTGTCATCGTGATGGGTCCTGGTGCCGCCAGCATTAGCCCCAGCACCCGCGAAGCCGCCAACGAGCTGTACGAGCGGGGCATCCCGACCGTTCTGGTGGCCCGCCCAGTTACCGGTTCAGGTGCTCCTAGCAGGATTCCCGGCTCCGTGTATGTACCGGCCGCTCTTGGTTCCCACATAGTTATCATTTTCTAATAATTTCTGCTTATAGCATCTACTCGAGCTATGTTGGCGCCGAGCAGGCCCGTATCATGCTCCAACTTGCTGTCAACGCCGGCTACTGCCTTGACGAGATTCGAGACTTGTTTGAGGGTCCTCTTAGGAAGGCTATCTACACTTCTGCAAATGTTAACATCTTCTATCCGTAAATGCTCGTTAGTGAAGACGAATGGGGTTGGAAACAGTGCGGCACGCTATGATAGCCACGTAAAGCGACGGTGATATAGATTTCATGATTATAAAGATGGCAATTAATAACTCATGACCTCAATTTGATTGTTCGAATTCCTCATACAACTCATTCCTTGGGAGACTGAAGCCTGTCTTCGGAAGTATTCCATCCACCTAATCCATCGAGAGGGCCTTACCACGCCGGAAATGAGTCCGCTGTTTGTCTCCCAGAGTCATTCTTGACAACTCGGTTGGTCATTTCATTACCTTTAATGTCTGTGGAAGCCTGCATGAATTCTAGAGCAAGATAAAGTACGGACTTGGCATAGGAAGTCGGAGCATGATCCTGAAAGGCACACGTAGTTGCTGCATCTATATTCAACGGGCTTCAAGATCCTGTGCATTCAAGACTAAACATCAAGGCTACTTAATACAAGTATACCCAATCTTCCATCACACAGGAGTTAACATTTTAATGAATAGATAGGAGAAGTCTAGGAAGAATCTTCCAACACAGACAGACTATAAAGGTGAGACGAAAATATTACGCTCCTACCCACTCAAAGATCCCCACGCTGTCATATCTACCTATCCCCCCCATCAGCGTTTAATGAAGCCTGCTTCAGTTAGCAAGAGGTCTTTCATCTACTACAACATAGAGATACTACTCAGTTCTAAATCTCATTTCCCAAGGCACAGGTAAGAATATCCTCGATCTTACGCTTCTAGACCTCATCTACCTCACCAGTGTAGAGGCAGCTAACAAGGCAGGCAGTCTAGCAAGTAAAGTTACAAGAGACTCGAAACATATTAAGGGTTTTTAGTAAAATGCGTATTTACTGAATTCATCTTCGTTCTTGTTTATATTTACCCGGATTAAAGCGGGAGTTTCTCGGTTATGGAAGGAAAGGTTCCTAACGATAAACGCAGGGGCATGTTCTATTTTCTGCCCTGGCTGGACGTGCAGCATTAACAACTGCGCCAGTAAGCCGCGAACTGGACATGAAGCCGTCCGTCGAAAGAATCGACCTATGAAGGATTTATGGTATTAGCATCATGGAAGTCTCTCTCATTTCGAACGTCAAAAGTCTGCTGTCATCGCCTAGGGCCATGAGGTCAGGCAAAAGTGGAAAAACATACAGTCATGAGGCCTCGAGCTGTGCTGCTTGTCGGCGTGATGCGCACTTCGGAGTTGACGTTGAGGATGGCAGTGTAGTCTCCACATGGCGACCAAGTGATGAGGTCGACCTTCTCGTTCATCTCGTAGTTGGTATCGACGGGACCCCTAATGGTCTTTTGTGCAGCAACAGACTATTCATTCTCGAGTTAGCAGTTTGGTTATTTCCCCGAAAGGGATAGAGGGGAAGACAGAGAGATAGAGAGGACATACGCCGCCGCCACCGGAGAAAGAGTAGGCGGCCCTGCAAGTTCCAGTCTGCCCAGAGGTGAGAGAAGCATAACCGCTAAATGTAGTGTCCACAACAGAGAACCTAGAAGAAGCGTCGGGTGTTAAGTTCAAGAATATAGATATAGAGAGGTTTTCTACAGCAATGGTAGGAGGTCAGAACTTACTGCAGCCCCTGAGGAAACTCAATATTGAGAGAGACACGGCAGTTCTTGCGAGCGTCCGAAGCCGAGGTGTTTGGGCCGGTTTCGACAATATACTGGTCGAACGCCACGTCAAAGATGGTACCGGTGGCATCGACAGTTGCAAAAGCATGACCAACTGGGCAACCGGACCCGATGGCACTAATGCCTACGATCTTGACCTCGTTGGGCAAAGGTGCAAAGGCCTCGAGCGGGGTGGCGGCGGCAAGGCCGAGGAAGAGAATGGGGCTTAGGAACTTCATGGTGCTCTTGGATTTTGTTGAGAAACAAGACGGTTGCTGATACTTCTATTGACTCTATCTTAGAAAGAAACACGACGGGATTATCGCCCGTTTTTATATGACAGGCCCATATGTTCGACTACCGCCTAATTTTCTTAAAACTCGCTGGCGAAGATCTAAGAATAGAACGACGCGAGGGAAGAAATCTCCTCTCGAGGCACATCTATCCTTCCAGGCCAGCCCAGCTGAGGGACGAATGTAGAGAGGGACTTTCGAGAGGTACGTCTGGTCAACTGACATTTTGGCACTGAACAGGACGAGAATTCTTTAACTAACTTCATGACGTTCCTCCAATCATCGAGTAACAACGTCATGCCAATATATTAATTCTCGTACACAGCTGATCACTAAATCGGACTTGGTGTCACTGATGCTACTGCTCCTCTCTGCGAGGGGGTTTTAAGTAGTTGAACTCCTTGTTTGGGCGATCTCCTGACTATCCTCTACCGCTAGAGTATAATTTTGCTCTTTATCAAGGCCATCGCCCTCATCTCCGATTGAGATGCGTCTCTTCACCATAAGTATGCTTTAGCTTAGTATTTTGGTGTATTGACGTTACAGCCGGACCTGGAGATCGTGCCTACGTTGCGACTCTGGAAAGCAGACCACTTCACTTCATTGCGTACAGTTCGTACCGAGGGTGGTTTATAATATTGGGTCATGTATCTAATGTCGGATTCTAGAAATAGAAAGTGCGCCGTCACCTAACAGGCAGTTAGAGACAACCTAGTTCTAGGGCTTGAAGAATGGTGGGAACCGAAGAACGGAAGCGAGTACGTGGAAGGTTTATTATGATACCGGAAATATCTATAATGTGTTATTGCTGCTTCAAATTCTTCAACATGCCTGTAGGCTAAATAGAATGCAGCCAATAGTTCACTATTCAAGAAATCGAATGACAACAAACGAGAAACAGCACATTTTACTTGACAATTTTCCGAGATTCCAGGGCCTCCGCAAAAGGATCCTCATTTGCAAGAGGGTTTATGCGACCTTTGATGGTGGTGAGCTACTATAAATGGTTTCGTCTCGTGCAGTCCCGTACTGTAGGGTCTTTTTGCTTCTATGGGACCACTACTGCATTGTTGTGGGTGAAGGGCTTGGCTATATCCGAGCAAATCGCAATCTACAGCCCACCTGCAAAGCAGATTCTAGTTATACACAAATACCACAATTACCACTACGGTGGTACCTTCCGGCAACAAGAGGTTCGGTATCCGACTGTTGAGGAAGGTGTGGAAGACACTCAGGCAGCTGGCCTCGTATTACATCTTCGCTTGACGTTGGGAGAGGGTCGCTTGAAAAGTATAAATTGCTGTGTGTAACGTTCTATTTTGGGACTAGGCTGGTTTGGGCCAGTTGCTGTTCCAGAGAGCGGCTTGATATTGCCCTTTCGCTAGCTAACCAGGTTAGGAATGCTTTCCGGGGCGGGAATATTCGTCACTAATCTCCACACCCAAAAGTCGGGCTTCCAGATCAAGTTAGAATCCAATATATGTTCTTCAAGGGCCATCACCTCGCGCCAGCAGCAAGCCAAATGGACCACCTTCCCAGGAGAGGATGAGGCGAGGATGAAGAGAATACTCTCAATTAGGTAGAGCTACTTAGCATCGGGCTACACTAAAGACTGAGATGAGGCTATCAATTTTTTTTATCCCTCTCGGCCGCCTTCCTAACCCGTCCGGCATACGGCAATCCACTCCTAAATCCTTCATGTTGCAATGTCAATTCTGTTAGAACAAAATATCCATTTATCGCAGTCATAGTAGTGCCGGAAGCTCAGTAGCCGGATATGCGGATATCCACGATCTCCCCTCCCGACATGGCCTTGATGTCTTCGAAGACATCTTCTATGGGCGTCACAAGAGTGTAGCTTTCACCTTTCGTCTGATGGGGCGCTTTTCCCCTAAACAGCAGCCCTCCTGCTTGACCAAAGGTATTATAGACCACTGCACCCAAATCACCACCGTCTGCAAATGGTTTGTCGTGCACCCCAGGGTAGCCAATAACGTCGGAAGTTCCATGTACTTGTCGTCGCTAACATTGCATTTGATCTTGAAGTGGCTGTAGTAACCTGCCGTGTTTCCAGTCCTAGCTCCAACCTTGAAGACTTTGGCTACCGTTTGCATCTTCCGAAATGATGCGTCCAGCGGCGGCCTTAGGTGCACTCCACAAGCTAGGAGCGCAGGGCGGTGGCCGGGGGGATACGACGAGCTCCAGGACGAAAAGGGAGGCAAAACGTTACTGCCGTGCCTGTTGTGTTCAACCTCAAGCAGTGCCCAGTCCAGTCGCTGGTTCAGGCTGGTGCGTCGGCCGAACCCCGATCCGTACAACAGCTGACCAAGGGTATTCTTTCCGAGATCAAAAAACGATAGCTTGGACTGGAGCTGGGACTTCATTTGCAGGACATTTGGTGCCCCTTGACCACTGGCGCCACTGCCAGATCCTAGCGACGAGGAACACTCCTGGATATCGTCGGAGAGCATTTGAACCGTGACGTTATGTTTGACCCTCGACGGAGACTCGACTGGTACGGCATGGCGTGCCCAGTCCGGTCCAAAGCCGTTGTGATCCGTTTTCCACAACTGGGATTCCTCATCAGGCTCTACCACCTTCGACTTTTTACCCTTACCAGCGACGAATCCGAACCCTTCAAAGCAGGGTCTCATAACGTGATAGTTGGTCAAGCCCAACCGCACCCACTCTGATGAACTTTTGGTTTTCACCTCGACGTAACAGCCCAAAGTGCCAAGCGTTGAGTTGCATAGCCTCTGGTCGTCCCTGGTGAAATAGGCTGAAGCACAAATATCGGCACCTAGCGGGACCTTTTCCCGGTAATCGTCGACGATTTACAACTCCATCCTCGGCTCATCCGCCCTCAGAAGTTCAAATGTATATGGGTCCATCGTATTATGCTCAATATGGACCACAAGATTATGCTCGAGGTTGTCTAGAAAATTCTGGATTGCTCGAACGACTGGCGGCCAAGTTATCTCGCTGGAATTGTAGTCGACGGAGACATAGACGGTGGGTGGATTCTCATCTCTGTTGGGAGAAAACCCAAGTCGAAATAGCGCGATGCATGTCATCTGCCCCTGGGTCTGTTGAAAAAACTCCAGTATAGAGAAAATTTGGTCTTGGATCTCGGGCCAGTCGGATTCGAGTTTGGGATTGTCCTTGACAACGCCCATGTACTTTCGTCGGGTAAGTTGTGGTGCAATCATCTCCACACAGACGCCCAATGGTGGGCATTCTAACTGGGAATCAAGAAGCCGGCCATCAATATAAGTTTTGAGTTCTCGGACCACCTTTTCCCAAGTCCTCGCCGAGTCTGTCAACCAAGGGGCCACAATTTTCAACGTTGGTTGGGCAGCCTCTGGAATCTCCGGGACCGATCGTGTGACGAAGTCGATATCAAGGATATCACTCTCGTCATCGTCAGCATGATAATCTATGCCATACTTTGAGAGAACTCTTTCGGCCTCCTAGACAAATTCTTTCCCAAACCTGTCGGCGATTGCGCTCGTAACTTCGTTGAAGGTTGTCTCTACCGGGAGTGGGTAAAGGGGCGGCGCACCGACTCGGAACTGTACGCTTTATATGCCAAAGGTACCAGCCGTGCTGTCACCCGACGATGTCGCTTTTGTTCGGCGTGATCTTGGATCGTGAGTAGACGGTGGAGCGGGTAGATTCCCAGTCGCATCCCGCGAGTCGGACATGGTTAACGGGGGGATTTCTGCCAAGATGAAAGTAATTCAACTTGGTTTCGGGGGACAGATGTCTGATGTAAAAAAGCAAGCAAACTATAGGAGAGTCGAGAAGAGAGCCTTGAAGTTATTTATCTCTGCGATCACGAGGCTGACATGGCTTGGGGCTCACCTTCCCGCAATCTATCAAAATCACATGTCGAGAGTGTGTACACTCTGAATCACATGAGCTTGCCTCAATTCATTGTTTGTTTACTATGGTGAGGAGAATAGAATCATGTGAATATAGATGGGCAGGTACAGTCTCCAAACCAGGCATAAAGCCAGCCCAACCAGAAGACTACCTCGCACAATCACACTCGGCCCTGAGATTACAAGAAGCCTCCGACGACGGCCTAAGGGTGGTACACAACCTAGCCCCGAGAGTATAGCAGTTCATCAGCGGTGGAGCAGGCATCGGGAGGGTCGGGGAGTAGCGCAGCAGTTGGTGTTACGATCCTAACACTGGGTTTTGGTTGATCAATGGAATACAGAAGGTATTAGGATTGTAGGGGCCTGTTTGAGGTAAGCGAGGCAGTCGATCAGTATTCACAAGATGTAGGTATGAGGTGCGTATTCAAGTGTAGGGGTGTAGTTGTACTTGAATTGACTATTGAAGAGTCTGGAAGAACATACTAGTTACATGACGGGCTCCGTAGTTTATATAGACATTCCTTCCATCCGTCTTCAGTTGATCAACGGGATTCCTTCTTGCTGTAGTCGGCTGGCCGCCGACCGATCGGTCGAGGCTTGGCACTCCGACTTACTTAGTAATCCTGCGACTGTGGTATTGCCGTGCTTCACCGCCTCATGCGGCACATGTCGCGGCCCAGCCGTGACAGTTGGCACTTATCAATTCATAACATTGAACTTTTGCCGTGCGTGACTAGGACCTAGCGAAGAACTCTACGTATCATCAAGTCATAGACATCAATTGGTACCTGACGAGCCATCTATAGCAGGGTTCTCGATAAGCCTTCAGACCTTCGGGTAATACCTGCTGTTCATAATTCAAGTCTGGGGCCATACCAGATACAAAACGGAGGCCCAGCACCCAGTAGCCTTCGAATAAGTTGACTCGACATGACTGGGCGCTAAGACGGGAAACTCTTGTTCAGCTAATGATCCTCAACTTAACCAAGGATACGTTGACAGGAGGCGTTGAGAAGCGGGTGACGTTGTTTATTCTGATATTGGTCGCTATCAATAGATCAATAGATATGATCCCACTTAGTCGGACGAACCCATAAAACTCTCCCTTTTCCGTCATCGCCACAGGCTTCTAGCCAAGATTGTCGTATCATCCCAAGACGTAACCCAGAAGTCGCCTGACGGTATTTTCTCACTTCCGTATCCGAGTCTGGCTGGAACCTGCGCACAAAGGACGCCCATTCCAAATCAAATGGTGTCCTACAGCTACCCAGCCAATGATAGCTCGTGAGTTCCAGCTTATAACACCTGAGGATGTCGCAGCTAACACAACCGCCCCCGGCACAGTCGCACCCGGCATAATCGCCGATACAACAGCACCTAACATAATGGCGCCCTGATTCATCGCCCTTCTCTTCGTCGCCGACCTCGAGACTCACTTCAAAGTCGGTAAAACAGCAATAACAAGACCGTACTTTGTTTTTGAAGCCCAGGTGGGCGCATTGCTTCGGAGGGTTCCCAAATAGAGAATTCGAACCCTTTAGCCCTGAAGTCTCAGCATGTCCGTAAGCTTCAGATGAGAATAGTGGGAGGTGGCGGCAAATCGGAAGGTAGCATCTCGCCAACACATATCTAAATTGCCAGGCCTTCAGGGGCGGCGAGGAGATGGTAGATACGGAGACACAGACCATCATTAATTACCTTGGCCTCGAGGCTGCGACTAAACTTCCATAGTTCCGCATACTTGGAGAAGTCGGAGCCATACTCCCAGCAGCCCTCTTTCGTATTAAAGTGTAAATGTAGCCTGTCAGGTCGTTGCTTTGTAGAATGCAGGGGCCAATGAGATCTGTAATGTTCTTGGAGGTAAAACATATAGGAAGTATATCTCTCGTAGGTTCTCTGACTGTGGAGGATCGTAACTGATAGGCCAAAATCTCGTCCGTAAAGATGATGATTCATAACGAGATGTGCCTCTGGAAAGAAATTTTTAATTCTGTCGAAATGATGCGGTGATTCCCACACGAGCAGGTCTTGGACGTCTTCCAAAGAATGTGGCCGCCGGATTGGTTCCAAGAAATTCCCTTCCAGAGCGCCGTCATTATTAATTCTCCAGAAAATAGGACCCCGGGTGTAAATAGGCTCCCGGGTGTAATGAGATGGGGAGGACTGGCAATTTTGGTGATTTTGGCCCTGCCAGCCAGTACCAAGCCGAGGGTAAAAGTGACATAGCTTGAAGCAGAAGTAGCACAGGATACGCCTTGGAAGGTGCTGCTCCAAAGGTAGAAGTAAGTCTACCTTCTCCTCTTTCGATAACGTCGGTAGCTTTCTTGAAGGGTAGAGCGTATAGTATAGATGTTTGCAGGATAAGGCCAGGGAGACTTTTGAGAATGGTGGAAGGTAGTCACAGATGATAGTTTCTCCGCCCACCTGGTAGGTAAAGGTCGATCGCGAAAGGGATCGACGATGAAAAAGTGGTGTCCATTTCCTAGTGATGGATTCGGATACACACATAGGCTCTGATTCTCGACTGTTTACCAGTGAAGACTGCTCCAGATTCAAGACCTATCGATGTAGATACAGGAATTTATCACTATCCTACAAGGAAGGCCGCCCGGTTCACACACAGCAGGGTACGTGATGCCATAAGATGCTTTTGTCTAAAAGCTTAGTGTTTAAGTTTGGTTAGTCCTTGGGCTCCTTCCTAGCTGGGGTCAAGACACAATAACAACAATATTGCATGTCTCTAACACTGTGTATGACGGTGACTTGGATATAGACGGCAGTGCATTCGTTAGAGCACCTCCACTTGGAAAGAGATGGGTGCCGAGATTCACAAAGCAGCCTCTTCATTAACCTCAAAGGGAAGGAAGTGAAGGTATAAATCCACCCTCTCAAGAAGGAGCCGGTAAGGGTTGGAAGATATCTTATGTTGAGCCTGCTGAGTATGTTGTACTTCTACAATGACACTCAGTCCGTGGGGATATCAATAACACAGGAGGCAGGGAGCCTCGCGTGGCGATTTGCGAATGGAGAAACAGGCAAGCTTGTGTATCAGGGAGCGCATCTTGATTGGTTCATACTTTACAGTGTTGGGCTCAGCCACTGCTGGCACACTAGGTGCGGCGCGAGCGGCTCAGTCTATGATGAGCCCAGACTCGCCAGTATGAGACCTCCAATAGAATCACAAGCGTCGCAGCAAGAGCACGAATTTCCCATCCTCCTATTGGCGTTTTCTTATCTCTGTCCTTTTCGCATGTGTGACTGACACTGCATTACCGTATTAGGTGAGGGACGGCGGTAGAAGATCCCGCCCTGTCCCACGCAGGCAGGAACCCCGCAAGATATCCCCACTACCCTACACCGCCTGGCGTTAGCGACGCGTCTCTATTACTCCACATTATAGTCCGGAGCCCTATCATCTAACTAGTTGCCCTTCTACAATTACGATCCCCAGTGAATGCAACTAGGAGTCCCAGCATTTACGGCGGTCTAGGCGGAGATCGAGCCTACGTGCCCCCGTGGGATTGGGTGTCCTATTTTGGTGGTCGACCTGGACATGTGGCTGGCCGATGGGAGAGGCACAGGACCACAAACTCCTCGTTACCAGACCCCAACGATGAGGTTTAGCCCACCAATGAATTAGATAGAACGATGCCAGTACGACAATCCACGTATATCCGGGTGAATGTCTCGCGTTGATGATGTTTTTCTAGAAGCACTAGACTCGAAGATTCTGAGAATCTGTGTTTATATATGCCCATCGATATTACCTTGCGGCTTCCAGGCAACTCATAGCTGGTTCTAGCGCGATGGCGATCCATGAGCCTTCTGATATGGAGCTGGTCGATGATACCGCTGAAGCCGGTGCCCCTACCAAATGCAGCAGCTCTAGCAGTAGCCTTAGCAGTAGGCCCGAAAACGACCCTGGCTCACCATCTAACAGCAAATCTGGGAGCGGAACTGGATCGAGTTACGATTCTAGTGGTGAGTCGCCTACCCTGTGGCATGGAGTCCTGGGTGTCATTCTCACACACATGGTAGATTACGCGTCAAGAGAGTCAGCATGGCCACTTATAGAATTTGAGACAGCTGAGGAGCTGTTGTCAGAGGTCCGCAAAGAGATGGGAAAGATCTGGGGATGGGACCATCTCAATTCCTAGGCGTGTGTGAAGGCTAGTGTGTCACGGGCCGACCTTTATGCAGGCCCAAAAGCGGTCAGGCACGGCAGAAAACAGTAACGGGCCGGCTGGCTACAGACGGCAAGAAAGAGCGCTCGTCAAGTGGGTCGACGATCACCCCGGGCGATCGTCGCGATCGCACCCACGAGCGTGACGAGCGACGAAGGTGATCGTCGAGGGAACTCGACGATCACCCTGGAAGGCTTAGGAAGATAAGGTCTATATAAGCTACGGGCTCCGCCATGTAGTCTAGTTATCTTACGAGACTTCCAGTAGTCAATTCAAGTACAACTACACCCCTACACTTGGATACGCACTTCATACCTACATCTTGTGAATACTGATCGACTGCCTCACTTAACCCACAACAGGCCCCTACGACCTTACACCTTCTGTATTCCACTGATCAACCAGACCCCAGTGTTAGGATCGTAACATAGTGTAGCGGTACTCGAATTTATTGGGAGGAGAGATGATGCCTACGCCGTTTATGAGACGGCCATCAGAGGAGTTCGCCAGGCTCTGGGCCGCAAGTACCCCTGGACTCTTGAGCTTCTCAATGATTTCGCCTGCCTCTGCATTCGGAACTCGGACACCGAGAAAGCTAGACAGCTATTCGAAGAGGTGTACGAGGCTAAACGACATGTCTTTGGCACGTTTCACAAGTCTACGCTGGACACACTCTGCAACTTTGGCACGTTTCACAAGTCTACGCTGGACACACTCTGCAACTTGGTTCGCGTTGCGCCTAACGAGGCGCGTGAGAGAGAGCTGCGGGGTTCCATAAGCGATATGAGAAGAGACTACGGCGAAGATCACGTCGCCGTACGGAGTGTGATCAAACATGACATCGCTCTAACTATTGTCACGGGTCGACCTTTACGCCGGCCCCAGAAGCGGTAAGACATGGCAGAAAATAGTAGCAGGCCGGCTGGCTGCAGCCGGCAAACAGATGACAAGAAAGCGATCGTCAAGGGTGCCGACGATCACCCCAGGGTGATCATCGCGATCGCACCTACGAGCACGACGAGCGGCGAAGGCGATCGTCAGAGGAACTCGACGATCGCCCTGGAAGGCTTGGAAGGATAAGGTCTATATAAACTACGAGTCCCGCCATGTAATCTAGTTTACCTTACAAGACTTCCAGTAGTCAATTCAAGTACAACTACACCCCTACACTTGAATACGCACTCTTACCTACATCTTGCGAATACTGCTTGACTGCCTCGCTTACCTCATAACAGGCACCTACGACCCTCACATCTACTGTATTCCATTGATCAACCGGACCCCGGTGTTAGGATCGTAACAACTATCAGGGCGGGGTGAAGTGTGGATGAAGTGCAGAGCCTTTGCGACGCATGTGGTGTGGAAATCCCACAGAACGGGCAATGCGATGGGTGGCACGTTGACGACTTCATCCCGCCGATGTCAAATGAAGGTCGGGTTGTTGTTGACAGTGAGGAAAAACCTATCGACCTCCTTCAAAGCATTCTGGTCAAAACGGGATCCAAGTGGTCAACTTACATCCTTCTTTCCCTTGACTGGGCCGGCCGTCTCGTCAGGAAGTGGACGGGCATGGACATCTCGACCTTTGCATCTCAGCTGGGTGTCAGCCAGCATGTGGAGTCCTGGATAGGTCTTGCAGATCCCACCGTCTTACTAGATCAAGCCTGTGCGGCGGGCCACGAAGGTGCTGTTCGAGCGCTTCTAGACAAGTGGAAAGAGGCAGAGTATGGCGAGGAGAGGAAGCCCGATCTGCAGAGGGCTTTCCGAAAAGGCGTCATTTCAGGGAACAAGTATGTCGTGCAGCTCCTCCTCGACTTTGACGTCGACATCCACCTGTATGATGAGAAGGACAGGTTAGGGCTGCACGATGCTGCAGAAGCTGGACATGCCGCTGTCGTGGGAGTATTACTAGACAACGATATCTACACCACTTCCATCGACGGAGACGGCCACACCCCCATGGATTTAGCGATAATTGTGAACCATGAAGCTATTGTGAGGCTACTTATGGCGCATCATGGCGCGATCCTGACAAGCTCAATGAGCAAGTCGAAGCCACTATCCGGTTCAGGGCGGCGGAAGCCATACACATGCGCTGCTACGGAGAAAACGGGATTTAAAGCGACTATTGTGCATTTTTACGTCGGCAGGGGAGAGGGAGAAGGAGAGGAAGGTAAAGTCCAAGAAGAACATCGAGTTCAAGTGGAACGAGTCGAAGACTTCGTGCAGGATGTGGATGACCTGTTCAATAAAGCCCTTCACAACAAGGTTGGGCAAGAGATCTACCCAGAATCCGATTTTATGTGGATACATCTGCCGGCGAATAATGTAAGTCATTAATATGGCAACGCTCAATGCAGAGATGCTGACGCCACCGTAGATGGACTGGGTTGAGGTAATTAGGGCCCATCCTCTGCCTCCTTACTCGGTCTCACAGAATCCTATACAGGCTATTATGGACACCATTCAGTTGAGATGAGATGATGACCCATCCTTCCCTGGCGTACTGCAGAACGAATTTTGGAAACACCAGCTGCATGATCCCGAGTATGCGTCTGTCCACGGCCGTTTCATGAAACCCTTATGTCGCGCTATACCCGGATATTAGTCGACCATACCTTCCTGGCCCACCTTGCTCATGCTGGAAGGCTTACCATTTCGCGTCTCCAGGTCTAACAAAGCCCGGTCGTCTTGTCGCCTACGCAAGTTGAATCCCACCACGGACTTACCCCAATTACTAACGGAGATAATCAGATGCCATACATTCATTGGGAGTTCGAGGACAAAAGACTCGAGATGAACAGAGTGATTAAACAGATCTCAACCGAGAACGAGGGGGACCTGACTCGGTTTCAATACGCCATGGAAGAAGAGCTTGGGCGGGTATTCGGGGTGGGGACACCCAAATCCGAGACTAACGTTGGGAGGGGGAGAAATCCCAACGAAACACTGCTAAAAAAGAACCTCTTTCCTCTTTTTGGGAGATCCCCAGTTCATATTCGTCGCCCGCTCGATCAGTTCCAGTACTATATGACGGAGGACACTGAGGACAGGGACGCGGACCAGACGGTATCACACTACTTTCAACGATGCCATCCTACACGAGGCGTTCCCGTCATGATGATTGACCAACTATGGCTTTGGATTCTAGACGACAGTAAGTTACCCAAGCAAACCTCCATAGACCTCGCCAGCTACCGCTGACCATATTCAACTATAGAAACCGTCGTTACCAGTTTCCCACAGCGCTGGGACCTGTCGGCAAATCAGACCCGGGATGCCGGCGGTGATATCTTGGCCACGAAGAACGTGTTGGATACTATCTTGGATCAACTGAAGCAAAAGAACCGCAACCCGATAACCTCTGTGTTTGATCTAGCAGAGCTTATCATGGCACGGTGTCTAGGACTTAACTTTAACAAAGTCGAGTGGGACCATGAGAGGTATACATATCTTGAAATCTACGAATACTCCGTGAACTACATTGTAAGTCCTCCTGTCCCCCACAACCTGTCTCGCGATGCTGGGTCTGACCATATTAGGCCAATGAGGAAATACGCTGCTTCAACGACTTTGTGAAAAACGAAAAGTTGAAAAGCAAACTGCAGAAGCTAAAGGAGCAGAGCGAGCTGGAGGCGGCCAGGAAGAAGAGGAAGGAGGACGCTGAGAAAGAGATGATAAAGATGAAAAAAATGAAGAAATATGAGGAGAGGAAGTTGAGGGCGAAAAGGTGGGAGGAGAAGGAATATAAGAGGAAGAAGAAAGGAGTGGGTACAGGGGAGGGGGTAGAAAAGGTGGAGCCAGAGGGTCAGCAGCCGAGCGGTGAGCAGCCCATTGGTGTCGGGTCCGCGGAAGTGGGAGAAGGAGAGGAAGGAGAGGAGAGAAGAGAAGAGGCGGTGGGAGTAGACCCGAAAGAAGCCAAGAGAAGGGAGAGAGAGGAAGAAAGGAGGAAGAAAAAGGAAATGAAGAAAAAAAAAAGTCGGCCCTGGACAAAGCTCTTGACGCTCTCGCGGCACATATAAGGAGCAAGAAGGCGCCTAAAACTCCGAAGAAGAAGCCAGAAGAACTTTTTGATATATCTCGTGAGATCGAGTTGATGAGGGAGGTCAAAGATATTCAAGAGGAGTTGAATATCCTGAGGAACTTGCCCAACCAGCAGAAACTCGTCCTGGAACCCTTCGTTAGACTGATCGCCAAAGCGAAATCCGGCTCCGCCGCCGAAGACGACGAGGAAGCAAGCGACACGACTGCCCCGAGTCTCACAAAAGCGATAGACCGGCACATTGATTACGTCAAAAAAAAATCGAAGACAGCACTGTCAGACCATACCGCCATGTAAGAACCCAGCCTCACTACCCGGCCCCCTTCAACTCCGCCCGCCCTAACTCTCTCACGCATAGCTTGAAGATCTCCTCGACCTGAAGCAAAAGCAGGCAAACGTCTTCGAAGCCCGCACGACGCGCGTCTCGGGAAACACAATCACCGTCTTCACCGTTATCACAATCATCTTCCTCCCGGCGTCGTTCATGGCCGCCTTCTTAGCGCTGCCTGTCCGGCAGTACCCTACCGTAAAAGTAGGCGAAGGAGACGACGCCGAGGAGAAGATAGAGCTGGGCTTCGCCACGAAATATACCGTCGTTGTGACGGTAGCGGTATCACTCCCGTTCATCATCTTTGCATTTTATGTTAATCCAATATTGAAGCTAGCGAACGGCGTTAGGGAGCCGCTCGCAAAGACGGGGAAGTTTGTCTACAAGGTGACTACATTGGGGGCGGTGGCGACTGTTTTGGTGGGAAAGGCTGTGTGGCTTTTGCTGAGACATTGTAGAGTGATTTTGGCGATGCTATGGATGGGTGTGAAAATGGGGGCGAAGGCCTGTTGGAAGATGGACTGGGGCCGGGTTTATCCTTGGATTAAAGGGATGAGAAACGCAAAGAGGACTGCGGTGAGGGAAGGGGTGGAGTGGAGGAGACGGCATTATGTGGTGCATTGGTTGCAGGGGAAGTGGCAAGAGAGGGAGAGGGATAAGAACGAGGCGGATATTGAGGTTGGGAGATCGAGGTCGTCGTCGAGACCACGGATACCATTGGTTGAGGAGATTAGGGGTGACGAGGAGGGTGGTGATGATGAAGGGGTTGGTGGCGACGGTGATGGCGAAGATGGTGCACCTGGGGACAGTGGTGAGATTGGAAAAGCTCCAGAGGCCGGCGGAGATGGGGAAAAGATAGCGATGAGGGATGATCCTTATTCCAATGCTGCAGTGGAAGCAGCCGTTGCAGCATCTCTAGCACCGGTAGGTGAGGGGACAAGCAGCCAAAAGCCAGTGGCGTGAGTGGTGAATCCAAGACAAGTCAGATGATTGTTTCTATCCTAGGGGTTCGTTTTTGGTTATGTTCGTCTGCTGCCGATTTTTCATACGCGGCTTCGGTGGGCCCTGGTCTGCGAGAAGGAGCAAGTTGACCCGCGCCCATGCCATGATCCCCTTCTCGATTCGCCCTTGACTATACAATATAGAGTGGGTTAAGCACCACGCCCGGAAAGGCCACCTAATGTAGCTGAACTCGAAATGACACTCGACCCGGCAGCTTCCACAGGAGAACGTGGCCGAGGGCTCAGGGGGGACGGAAGGGTCTTCTATAATGAAACACTGACAATGCTTACTCTCTTCCTATAGTCCAAGAGGCTCCTGTATATGGTCCCTGAAGCGACACGAGTCCGGAGGCATACCGGTTTCGTTCATACCATTCGTCTACAAACCCATACTTTCTGCGGTTCACCCCTACGACGCTTATGGGTTGATTGGGATGCGGAGCTTCAGACACTTGAGATATTTGAAAACAAGGAATGGATGTTTCCCGTAGAGTTCCTACGTAAATTAGCTGCAGCTCAGATGCGTGACCGAAAACGCGTCAGGAAAGGTTAAAGATCGCTAATCAGACAATCGGAGTAGGCTGGTAGTGCGGGGACGCTCCTGCGAGCGAGCTGAGCGTTTTGCTGGCGTCTGGGTTGACTCTCGGCAAGGAGACAATCATTCTGACGGGGTCTTGTTCGAAAATCAGGGTGGTCACCGCCGGTTCTGCGTCATACTCCTCCTTTGCCACGCCCGGACAGTTGGACAGGGTGTTGAGCTTGTCACGCAAGGAATCCGCCTTATTCAACTGTCTGCCCTGTGATGACAATGTCGTCGTCCTGAAGATTCTGTCTACGAGTATCACAAGCTAGTTACAGAGTAACGTTCCGGAACTACTGAGTGCACGCCCAATACGCACGGTTTCGAGGAGACATTCACCTTCTAGGTGGCAGATACCAGGGCATGAGGGGAGGGCTGTTCTAGGACACATGTAGTTTGATGCTCAGTGTCTTGTGAATAGACGACGACAGTACTAAATCCATTCAAAGGCAGTACAAGATGGAGCTCTGCATAGCGGAGTTGAGGATAAATGGCTTTCGTGCCCTTTATGATGGGTGCTGGCAACATCGTCTAGGCTATCATCGAAAGACTAAATCAAACGTCGGAATATACCCACCTCAAAACTTCGCTAGTTAGGTGGCCTATATAGTCCACCAACACGATCAATGTCGCCTCAAGACTCAAACAACCCAAGGCCTGACCCAGCTAGCGACTCTCCTTCAAATAGCAGTAAGCCCCATCGTAAGTAAGATCATTTGCAGCCTATCAAGTTGGCAAATGTGACGGCTGATTTTGATTTTAGAGGCTCCTCAATGCTCAATGTGTTCATCTATGGCACGACTTCGTTGCAAGACCGCCCTATCCAACACGCTGGCAACATGGGGAAACGTGGGTTCAATGCGCAACGAACCCCGGCCACACCAAGTCAGAAATCAAACATCAACCGGGAAGAGCAGTGTAAATAGGAGGGGGGTTTGGTAGTCTGAATTCGTGCTGGGTGGCTTGAGAGTGGGAAGAATCGAGTTCTGAGAATTGAACTGATGTTTCACATAATTTGAAAGGGACTACTACTCCCTGGGCCGGTCAGATATACGGCATAAGGGATTTTTATATGTACATGGGCCTGCTGAACGAAGGCGTGAAAATCCGCCCAAGACATTATAATGGGCAAAGGTACTACGTTCATGTGGATGGCTGTCATGCCCCTTGTAGTGAAGAGTCCATTGTAGCTATGTATGCCGCACTATATCCTCTTGCCCGTTCAAGCATTATTAGCCGAGCTCATCTTTCGCCAGCCCTTGCTCAGCCTTGATGATACTGGAGCTCAGCTTTGAATCTGAAAATGGATTTTACTCTATGCACTTTTCGTCTTTGTTTCTGGTGGGATACCATTTGCTAATCCTTCGTCCTTGAGATGGTGGATTCCGCTTCGTGGGTGGCCAGGCACGCTACAAGTAGTCTAGGGCGACACCGACGAGCCACTGCAGAGAATTGGATGTGGAACCGTCATCTCCAGCAGAGACCTAGGCTCGATATCCACCATCTGTTGCTGCAAGGTAGGATGGACGAATTTCTTGTTCACACTCTCTCAGTCTGTGGCGCATGAAATGGCTTCGGTTTGGTCTTGGGGTATGTATTCTCAGAAGATCCAGCATCCCATCATCCTTGGCCTCCTAACTTCCAGCCTACAGCTCCCCTCACGCACCAGCTTCCGGTTTCTTTGCTAGCAGGAAATGGCTAACTAGCATGGCGTTTCTTACGGCCAGGTCAATTTTCTAATGTTTTTTGGAGGGAATGGCCTGGACCTACGGGCGGGTGGCCTTTGTGTGTGGGGGTTGTTGTTTGTGTGGGTTGTCCTCAAGTCGGTATGGGAGGGCGTGCGGTGGGTGACGTCTTTGGTGCCGTGTAGCCGCTTTGAACTCGTTCTTGTGTTCGTGGCCATACTTTCAAGCTCGGCACACCAATGAGCGTTGGCTTTGAAGAGGACGATCTTGAACAGCTTCCAGGAGCAAATCTAACCCCGACGGCGAAACGCTTCCGTGAGGGTGTCCTCAAGCTCGCCGGAGAACCTGGCTTTGCCCGGGAGGAATTCACGTTCCGCGGTAAAATTGAATGTTATTACTACCATAGTCTGAGATATGATGGTAGTCGAAATACGTCAAGGTATTCCTGCAATATGGTATGTGAGAATGCCTGGCTACGCGAGAATGTTGGACACTAACTTTATGACTAGGTTTTGCCAACCCCGCTAATACTTCGATACCCATCGATCGAACTCGATTCCTAGTTCCCGAATTGTTCAACACGCTGAGGGTCATGGCGGAAGTTCGAGTTGATGGTTTTCAAGCTTCAGAACTTCCATTCTTGGGTTATGATACTCGCAG
This sequence comes from Scedosporium minutisporum, assembly GCA_034774675.1. Lineage (NCBI taxonomy): Eukaryota > Fungi > Ascomycota > Sordariomycetes > Microascales > Microascaceae > Scedosporium > Scedosporium minutisporum. Next base: position 106,775 of record SJVG01000024.1, read on the forward strand.
TTCTCCACACGACTGCCAGAGTCTTTGCTGAAAGCCGATGGCAGTAAGTAGTACAATATCACTGGGAAGGGACATTGGAAGGTGCTACTAACAGAAATGGGCCAGAAATGGGCCAGAAATGGGCCAGAAATGAAGAGGGCCATGGTGGCTGGGAGCCTGCTTTGGAAACCGTTCGAGCCGCGGTTCGGTAAGTTGCCGACTCAAATGCGAAGCCGTCGACAATTCGCCTTTGAGCAACTTGTTCTATAGCACGTTAGAGAAGAAGCCAAGGAGAAATTGGGAGCTGCAGCGGATCGAAAACCGGAGTCGGTCCAGCGTGAGGTGTCACGCGTAGCCCACTTACGGCTGAGCTATATGACAACAAAAAGATGTTCCAAGTGTCACGGCCAGCGTCACTTGACCGTAAGTAGTCTTATTAGCCACTGCGCTAGCCGTCTTTACACGAGGAAGCCCGGGCTCTCACGACGTATCCGATCTGTATGGTTGGCACGATACTATTGAGGGATGAGAGAAGAAAAGAAAATAGTGACGCTTATGATATAATCAAAGTGATAGAGGTAGATGGAATTTTGAACATGAACCGCGTCAAGATTCGTTGCTACTCAGCATCATATCACCATCCGCCTCGAAGTCTCCGACGTTTCTTTCACTTGGTTCTAGCACCTATTCAGAAGAAATCATGTCAATTTTCCATCACTTCATGCCTTCACTCATGCTCAAAGCCCCATTTAGCATCAGTACATGTACCACCCCTTACACAGTTGAAACAAATGCCAACCCTCTTCTTTATCTTCTCCAACTATCCTGCAAGTGTTCCCTTGCATGTTAGCGCTTCATGATATCGGCGAACACAACCTTTCTCACGCAATCTGTAAGCCAGGTGTTCGCATGAAACCGCGTCCAGCTTCTGTATTATTGTCGAAACGGGCACTCCAAGCATCCTCAGCGGCCCATACGCGTCAAGAAGAAGGTTATAGTTTTCCCTGCGAGATTTACTCCAGCTACAGGCGGGGCAGCCCTCTCTTGGACTTTCATTCACCAATAATTCGTACACTTCTGCTCGCGTTTGGCTCCGCCGTCCTTCAAGCAGGTCTAAGAAAGTCAGGATAATGATCAAATGATCGGAAGAATTATGCCGATACTCGATACTCACAAACTGTTTTATAAGATATAACCTGGTTTATCATCTCATTCTCGAGAAATCTAGAGTACGATCCTTCGTAGTCAAGCATCAGTGCTAATGCGCTCCTAAGAAACATCTCCGTATCGCCCAGTGCACATGCTGCCGCCATGAGATATCCCATCTCTATTATATCTATGCTACCCCGAGGCTGCTGCCACCACTGAGCAATAGCATATTTAAGGGCAGTGCTGAGAACGTATTTATCGGTTGCGATGGCAATTTGGAGAAATTTGAGCGGCGTAATGACCTGCGGTACGGCGTCATTTCGATGGTGGATGACGCAGAAGATTGTGTGCAATGCATCAGCATCGTCTTCCTCGAGCCGGATTTCTTTTGGGGATTCTTTGGAGAGACATCGGCCTTCACTCCAGTGAGGTCCGAACATGGGCGCTGAAGACTTTTGATGCACAGCTAAGACATCGAGAATCGGCTCTTAACTGCACATTATCCGGTCCCACCACCAGGATAACATCGCCGTTTGGGCAGATATCCCCGAGTGGATCTAGTTCGCCGTTGCCCTTTGATTTCCCCATTTTCCAGCTCAAACTGCTAAGATTCCTGGGCGAGGGAGATTGGAGGTGTAAAAGGAGGGATGGAGTTCGCCTTCAGTACTATTCATGCGGAGCTGCCCTGGTTTAATACAACATGAAGAGAGTTGAAGTTGGCAAACTGTCGCGCAACTTGGGCGTTAAGGAGGAAATACCAGTTGCAAATAAACAATGGGACCGGCAAGCTATATATGCTTCCGAGAGCTTCTCTCCAGCGGCTTGTTGACACTGCATGACTGCTGGTAACTTCAAACTTACAACGGCGCCCTCCTATCCCTGTACCAGTTGCGTCGTTAATACCACGTAATTGTTGGGCGTTATTATCTTAGATTTGGGATCATTGATGATGGCCTAACAGGTGGATATATAAACAACATTAACTTCCTCGCTCGGTTCAATGCAGGGACGAAGCATCGTGTCTCAACTTGCACTTCTGTGATGTAATGAAGTTAAGAATTAGACTTTTGAGTAGCGTTGAATGATGTGGAAGAATCTGCCCGGCCAAAGTAACAGAGCTCTATGGTTTCAATAACCCTCCGGAGGGTGCAAAACAAGAAGCAACAGTCTATTCTTGTCGAGGCTCATTCTCACAAAACATCCAGTGGCGTCTCTGCTATCCTCTAAGCAACATTACCCTGAGCATTTACATAATGTTTCAAGCAACCTTCGGGGAGGGATTTATATTGATTATTGCTCTCTAGCTTAGGGGAGTTAGCCAAACGAGTAGACAAGGTAACATATCCTTATACATATAGTGTGCAGTTTCACATAGCGCTCAGATACTCGTTCCGACGTTGTTGAAGCCATCAGAATATCTCAGTGGTATAATTTTTTATTTTTTTATTTTTTTATTTTAGAGAAATGGTGGTTTCACAACTGGACGGCGTATGCAAAGAACTCGTTATATTAAAATCCACAAGGCCACGGTCTAGGCAGGCTTAGTCTCGGAAAGCATCGTCTGGGGGCCAAGATCTTTATGGTTCTCAATGAGCACAGCTGCTCACACACTAAGAACTGGGCCTTGTATTTTCAGCGAGTATATTTCTATAGATCATTAACAATGTGCTTTTTATGCTTGTAATATATTATTGTGTGAAGATATTATGTGAGGGCGGCATTGGCTCCTCCTAGTTCCACATCAAGGGAATGTGAGCACCATCTCACTCGGCGGTCCGTGGTTCCGCAAATGTCATGCCATTCTTAACGATGGTCAACTTGTCGTAGATACAGAAAACGAATCCTTCGTCCATTGTTTGTACCGGAACTATATCAAGACTTCCTGCAATAAAGTCTGTTGGAACTATGAAATGTCGGGTGTATCCCTCGTTAGTCGCAGTAGGGTCGGTGGAAGCGATCCACTGATTCTGATGTAGGAAAAGTATGTCGTTACTCGAGCGGCGTAGGTCTAAGAATTGTTTGCAGACACTCGACGGGAGGGTTCGCGAGTGTGAGACAGCCCTTGCCTGATCCCATTCGTCGATATCTGGTAATTGAAATACCAGGCATGTGAAAGTAGGGGTAAACTGCCCATGCAGCTGTTTGATAGTCAAGAGGGCCATCTTTTTATCTGTCTCTAGTACCAGGATAAGAGACTGAAATCCATTGATGATGGAATCGGGTTCCGCCGTGTAATTGAGTAGTAGCTCTCGACCATTAGTCTTGGAAACAATATTCTCGATTGAATAGGTAGTGAGTTTCCCGTCAGCCAAAAGCGCGAAGCGTTCGGGGTAGGCAGGCGAACGTAAAGGCGCCCAGCGCCACAGTCGTCTCTCAGGCGTGAATGTCAGATCGCCGGCCAAACTTCCGTCGTTGGCACCATAGATATGGTCCCCCGTCGCTGTAGAGATAAGCAAGTACTCCCCGGCAGCATCAAACATAATCTGGACAATTGGAACGCTGAGATGAATCTGGAATCTGAGTTGTTTGACTCTGGTTTCTTGACCCTCGTTGAGATCCAGCTCCCAGACCTGAACCACGCTGTTAATGTCACTTGAGGCAATAACATTGCCATTAGTCAAGGCAATTCCAGTCACGAAGCCGTCATGGGAGTATACCACTTCAAGCAAGTGACCATCGTTCGAGCTATACAAGAGAACATCTCCGTCTTGGTTCCCGGCAAACACGATAGGGGCAACCGAGTGAGCAGCAACAGTACTTATTCTGGAGGATCGAATCATTTCGAACTGACCTTCCATTACCGGCAGCACAGCGGCCTGGTCACTGGTACTGGCCTCCTCCTCGACCGTCTTCCTTACCAAGGCAGACGGAGACCACACCCTCACCTCATCGTCATCAATGTCAACAAGGTTAAAGCCGTCAGAAGTGAAGTTTAAGAGCCTGAATGTACGCCCTGGTGTGAGGACATGATAGAGGATCGTAAGGGATTCGAAATCCCAGAGGCGCAAGTTTCCGAGGATGTCGACTGTAGCAAAGGTCCGGCCATCGGGGGAGCACGAAACGGCATTGAATACCGCGTTTTGATCGGGCTCGCGAGACTGGACAAGAGCTCCAGACCAGGAATCGTACAAGGCCAAATGCGATTCGTTATAAGCGATGAGAAGCAAACTGACGTCGGGATCAGGGTTAAAGATTAGCTGTGAGGCGGCTCGGGAGCACTCGTCTACAGCCCATCCGACAAATTCGCCACTTGCCAAATCGAAGAGGCACACGGGGCTATTTCGATAGGCTAGAGCAAGAAGCTCGAGTCCGGGCGAGATGGAAGCGGCGAAGGGGGCCTTGCTTGAGTGGATGTTTGTGTCAGAGTTGGGTGGTGGCTGGTAGCGGTACGACTGTTTTTCGAGCATTTCTCCCGTAGCAATATCCCATTTGAAGGCATATCCTTGATGCGTGACTGCCAGAAGATAGCCCGGGGAAGAGGCTAACAAAAGACACTGCGCCCTAATCCGGACCTTCCAACGCACCTTCCCGTCCAGGTCCCAGGCAAAAATGAACTTCCTGCTGCATGAAACCACAAAAGTGCCCAACGGATCAAAATAGAGTCCGTCAACCCACGAGTCCTGTTTTATTGCCTGAACCTTTTGACAGCTCCGATGATTGAACAGGTGGATGTTCCCGGATTCAAAGCCCACGGCAATGAGGTTGTTTCCAGCGGCAACAGCAGCACCGGCTTCGTTCTCAAAGGCAGTAGTGGAAATGCAATCATCCCACTGTAGCCTGCATTTCCCTGAGACAAGTAAACCGTCGTGTACGCGGCCAAACTGTTGATAGATAGCTGATTGTGTGGGACATAGAGGCGGTATAAGGAAGTATATGGCTGACGGAGACGAGGTGAGGGCTCTTCCGAACTTAGTGGCTAAACGACTGATATCTGTAACCCAGCTATCGATTCTCTGGACGTGCTGATTTAACGGCGAGCGGTATTTTCCACGTCTGTCTAGGTAAGCTTTCAAATTCTTGGCTGTGCGGATGAGCCGATAAAGGTCTTTTTTGGCCACTACCTTCTCAACCCAGCTCAGGACTGTAGTGGTAAGGAATCTGTTCAACGCCGTGAGGAGCTCGTCACTCTCAGCCGACGCCCAGTAGACATGCTCTGAGAACTGGGTTATAGCATAATCCAACAGGGCGGGCGTAGGTCGTTGAGGTTGCTTTTGATTGCGCAGCCGACGGCTTCGAGGCGGCTGCATCTGTGGGCTAACAACTAGCCGTAGGCACACTAGCGCTATTCGCTCGTGCCCCTTGGACCTGCGAATTTGGAATTCTCCTGCGTCCTCCGTCAGGAGAAATTCCCTAGCAGTACTGTGGATTATGTGCGCAATGTCGGTGGTCTTGTCGACACAGACAAGGTTGCCGCACAGTCCTTCGATGGCACTTTTAGCGCTAGGGAAGCGGACATTAATGTCCAGCTCGAGGGCATGAGAGAGTTCGAAAACTGTAAGCGGACGGGCTGCCAGGCCCACCCAGAGCAATATAGCTTGGGTTATGTGTTTCTCGCGCTTGTTTGCCGCCATATCTGATGTAGCTCTGGCATAGTAGCCTATCATTCCCTCGGGTATGCCTTGGATGATCTCAAGCATGCTCTCATACCCGTTGACACATTCCAGCTCATCCATTACTAGACGAACCCAAAGAAAAGATCCGCCTGACTTTTCAAGGACCTGACGCGCGAGATCTTCCTTCTCTGTCCCGCTGTCCATTGGGAAATCCTTCATTCGACTCTGGACAAATAGATTAATGTCATTCATTGTATTTTTGATCGGTATCTCGACAGTCACGGTTGTGCAGTCGCCTAAATAACGCATAACCTTTTGCGTTTCTGACAAGTTCCGACTAGTTATGAATATCCGGAGAGGGAATCTCGGTTTGACTCCCCTTAAAAGTGCGAAGAAGTCGACATACTTCACGCACTCATCCACTGCGTCTAGAACCCAGTAATACGGTGCAAACATCGCCACCTGTGATATAGTTAGTTCGCGATCCCGAGCCGTCGACCTAATGGATATGAATGGATATGGACATACTTGAAAGATGCAGGACGTAAAAATCTTTAACCACACCGCACGTGCGTCATCCTGGTCGAAAGTGCAGTCATTCCTATAGAGTTCGGCCAAAGCGCCCCGTACAGCTGCGTTGGTGGTGGCCATTTGGTAGGCGATGGATCGCAAGCACGTTGCCAGAGAGTGTGACTCCTTCTTCCCGAACCGAAAGAAGTGCACTGCATTTTGGACGCAGAGCTCCTTGAGCTGTGACGTTACGTGACTGGCAAGAATGGTCTTACCAACTCCAGGGTTTGCCGTAACCCAGTATATCGAGGGAGGATAGTCTCCTCCTTCGCGAAAATCGACGTCTGAGTCTCTCCAACCGAGAAAATCTTCTCGCTCTTCGATCCATGAACACGACCCCGCCAGTCTTTCGTGATGCTCCTCAAGAAAAGGCGCCGGTTTGAGAAGAGATTTTACGGCTCGCAGTTGCTCCTGAGAGTCATTCTCGTTCTTGACGACAGCTACAGTAGATAGTATCATTATTAGTATCGGGCCGCTCAGGAGAAGTCACTAACACGGGGTACCAACCATCTAGCACTAAATCAGAGACAGCGCTAGCAATTGCATTTTTCAGCGAGATATAGTTCGAGTCCTCGATACTATGGAATTTGCAAATATCGCGATGATTGGCATGCAGATAACGGACTCGCTCTTTTCGAAACCCAGCACCTAGAGATGCGTTTAGCTCACTAGCCTCTACCTTCTCAGCAAGTGGAACTTGAACGATGACATGAGTTACCTAGTACAGCAGAGGTTTTGTCGACGATTAGAGCGGAAGAAACTCCAAACTTGGTTTCCAAAGTTTCATAGAACGAGTATATCGCCAGCTCATGTGCAAACTTGCCAAACTCATCGTTGATCAACTGAGTCGAAGTGGAGCCTGCCGTCAGATCTTTGACGTACTCCCGCGTTGTAGAGAGTCCAGTCATCTCAGTGACACGCAAGATGCGATTGAGAATAGCGGCGTAGTCTGATCCTCGGTGGGGTGTTGCCAGGAAGAAAATGCACTTGATTCTATCAGAAAGGGATTGTTGACTGTCTTCTCCATGGGAGAGAATGAACGCCTGTGATGGGTAAGAAAATCAGCAAGGCCAATCTTCAGCGAGTATATATTCCGAATATAAAATCAGTCACCTTTTTAATCACTAAACCACCCATGGAATGCCCAATCAAGATAATAGGGCTCTGCGTCCGCTGTCAGTCAACTTGTCAATTCTCTCCATCTGAACGGCTCCATACACTCGCTTGCTGCCGTATTAATGGCGATGATCTTAATTCCTCATATAATGCCCTCCCGAAATCGTGGATATTAAGAATGTTTGGTTGTTTATAACTCCAATCACAGTCATACCCAAAACTGTGGATGTTGGCATGCCTGAGCTCAGGCTCCAGCGGGAGCCAGTATTTCGGCCAAAAGTATTGCGGATCGGGTTCTTTCTGCCATGTCTTTACGGATCCTCCGCGGAGACCATGGACAAAGATCAGGTCTATCAACGGTTCCGGGGAGGAAGCGAGGAGTCGAAGGCCCAGAGGTCCTCTTGTTTCATCCAGCATTGTCGCAGATGGACGTTTGTTCGACCACACCGACGTCAAGCTCCGCCGGAACGAGAAGATCAATTTCCGTTCCTCATCTTGTTTGAATCGACCGACATCAGAAGGCGCTTGCGAGGACTCGGAGAAAAGGGTAGCCGAATCGCTGAGGACCGCATCCACGTCCGATGACAGGGCTCGCTGGCGACTCGGAAGAGCTCGCTCGTCGTTCTGAGAGTCAATAAACCATTAGCCTCTCTCTGAGTTCAATTGACCCAATGGATTTACCTACCTCCATGGCGCCTGCGTCTTTGAAACAAAGCTGCGGGCATGGGGATGCACAATAATGTTGAGTCGGTCAGACGCTCCCAGGATGTCACATCCGCTTGACCCCGCGTATTTCTTTGGCAGCCTCGTGTTTCGATTGGCGGTCCGATATTTGATCCGACTGCAGTGTAATGTTGGGTCGGCGGGTAAGGGGGAACGTAGAATGGCTGGCAAATAACCCCTGCAGCTAGGGCGGGAAGTGGCTGATCCAACATATATATCGAAGGAAATACCAGCTCCTCCGATTCATGAGCATGCAACTTTCTTCCACCCTCCATTATTGTTCCTTATGCTGGTCGGACCACTAATCCTGGGAGGTAACGTATCAGTGTAAGAGTTTTGTTCTTTATTCTCTTATTTGATTACTATCAGCAAGATCTTGAAGACAATGCTGGACGAGTCTCTTGACCCGGCAGTTCTCGCCGGTAAGTTGGTACCAGCTATTTACAATAATGACGACAGCTAAAGTTCTTAGTGCTGCCTCCCGGCAGTGAGGTCATCGAGGTTCATGAACACGGAACAGCGAGCTGGTCTTCGGGCTACAAGGTAGACGTGGAAGTGAATGGAGAGGAAAAGGAGTACTTCCTTAAGGTAAGGGAGCCAGAAAACACCTGCTCCTTTCTCTCTTTCTCGGGAAACGTCATACTTACATTCCCATGATAGGTTCTTCAACGGCACAATCATGTTGAGATGGCTCGTGGCGAATATGAGAGCCAGAAGGCATTGGCAGAGATTGTGCCTGACAACGTAGCCCTTCCGTTGGCCCATGGGACTTTTCAGCGGGACTCGTCCAAGTCCTTTTTTATAACTCCGTTTCGTGAGCTCATGGATAAGATCGCGACGCCTACGGCGCTCGCCGAACTTCTTAAAGCTCTACACACAACATCCAGGTCCCCCACGGGAAAATTCGGTTTCCATGTCCAGACGTTCAATGGAGTCGTGCCCGTTATCAACGATTGGTGTGATACCTGGGAAGCTTGGTTCACCCGCCAGTTCAAGGCCGATATCCTCTGGGAGCAGAGTGTCTGCGGGCCTGATCCAGAGTTTGATGCCGTGGCGGATGAATTCTTTGCCAAGGTGATTCCCAGGCTCCTGCGTCCACTTGAAACGGGAGGCAGATCTATCAAACCTTCTCTATTGCATGGAGACATCTGGCACGGAAATTGCCAATTGATGCCAATACGCAGAAGGTCATATTGTTCGATTCTTGCTGCTGCTACGGCCACAACGAACGTAAGACATTCCCATGTTTGGATCGGGTGAGTATGCTAAGTGGATAACTACACAGTTGACCTTCACATGATGAGGGAGCCGCGATACAAGTTCTCTGAGAAACAAAGACACTTGATAGAATACAAGCGTATCGTCGGGGTCTCAGAGCCCGTGGAAGACTTTGATGATCGAAACGCCCTTTATGCGATGTGAGTCTAGCGAATGCCACGGCACTTTGCAGTTTAGAACTGGTACTAATCATAAACGCAGGCGCGACAACATCATCAATTCAGGGCTTCATGAACACCGGAGGTTCCTTCGCCAAAAGTAAGTGGTCACCGCCATGCTCCTACCACCCGGGAGTATTCTACTAAAATTGATATTGATGGTTAAAATAGGGTTAAGGAAGAGATGCAGAGGCTCCTCGCAAAGTACCCTGAAGGATTTGAAGGATTTAAAAGGTCGAGAGGAAGCGAGTATCCTTCGCAACCTCGCCCTAGCAAGGAGAAGTTGTTTTGGGCAATACTTTGGGCGACTGCCCTACTGGTACTTATTACCAGCTACTACGTAGCAACGTTGGGAAGACCTTTGGAGGTCATCAACGTCCCTTCATCCCTTAAAGGACCCACACCGGACTTCGCTACACCTGCACGCGAAGCGATGGAGGGGGGCGTGGACGGGATCGCGACTGGGCAGACGATTTGACACGCAGGATTAGCTTCTTAGACATGGAGTCCGAATAAAGAGATGATGAAACTGGGATTAGAGGTGAAAGTGCGGTGGGGGAGGCCAAACTGAGATCTCGATGGGACGAGGAAACTGGGCTGGAACAGGCTCGGCCCGCGTTGTGGAGTTGTGGGTCCTGAACGTTGTCTCTGCCACCTGACGACAGCTGAGCAGGCACACCACCTGACACAGAGATCACGCACCTGCCGTATTCTCTTGAGAAGAATGACGCAACACACCCAGATCATCTCGACGGGAGCTTTTCTTCTCCATCTCGGCACCTTGGCCGATTGCCTTTATTTTATTATATGTGAACTTAGTGACGATTTTCGATAGTAGAGCAGTCTTCAGACTTGGCTCTTTGATGGAAGCCCTTCAGAAGCTGCCCGCCACTAGTGAGCATCAATCACCAACCTCACCCCGAGCTGGTCAGAACCTCGAGCTCGTCCAGGATTTCGACCTCCGAGGTCTCTAGGACCCGATCTTCTCTCATATATAAAGATCAGATATTTATTTCCCTGTCGCCAAAATGCCGAACGGAGCTGAGAACACGCCCCTCATCGCGACCGTCCAAGTCCGGACGCCTCAACCGCGGTACCGCCACAGCACTCTCCGGCGGTTCTGCACCATCTCCTTGACATCTATCCTAATTTACAGCTTCTTGTCGTTTCTTATTATGATCTTTATTGATGGGCCGCCGCACCGTCATCATCGCCATGGGCATCGTTGGTTTAGCGACGCCTTGACGCTGAGTTGGTCTGATCCCAAGCTCTCTCATGGGGAGCTGCAGGAAATCCTGCTCGAGACTCCCGAGGGTAAGCTAGCGGAGGAGTGGAGCCGGTATTACACTTCCGGTGTGCATCTCGCTGGAAAGAATTATTCCCAGGTTAGTGAGAAATGAACGACTCGAACACTCATCTATCTAGGGCTCGACATACTGATAAGCACGTAGGCGGAATGGACAAAGGAGAAGTGGGCTAGCTGGGGAATCAAGTCTGAGATTGTAGCTTACGACGTTTACCTAAATTACCCAGAGGATCACAGCTTATCTCTCCTTAAGAAAAAGAAGAGCAAGAACTCGACCGATTCTGAAACCTGGCAGGTCAAGTTCAGTGCCTCTCTCGAGGAAGATGTCCTCGACGAAGACCCCACCACCGGCCGGAAGGATAGAGTCCCTACCTTCCACGGCTACTCGGCGAGCGGGAATGTTACTGCACCATTTGTCTATGTCAATTACGGCACTTACCAAGACTATGAGGATCTCATCAAGGCAAACGTGACCCTCGAAGGGAAGATTGCGATTGCCAAGTACGGCTTCATCTTCCGCGGACTCAAGTGCAAGCGTGCCCAAGAACTCGGGATGGTCGGGTGTGTTTTGTACTCTGACCCGGGTGACGATGGCGAGATTACGGAGGAGAACGGTTATAAACCCTACCCGGAAGGTCCGGCGAGGCATCCTTCTAGTGTGCAGAGAGGAAGCGCACAATTCCTGAGTATCCGGCCTGGTGATCCGTACGTCCCTCTCTCCTCGATCCCCCTTCTCTGACAGATTTTACTGACTGATAGCTTAGGACTACTCCTGGGTACCCTTCGAAGCCAGGCGTCCCTAGACAGCCCGTCGATGATAGTACACCTAGCATTCCTTCGATTCCGATCTCTTTCGCCGATGCTATCCCAATTCTCAAAGCCCTCAACGGCCATGGTCCCAAGGCGTCGGACTTGAACAAGTGGTGGCAGAGGAATCTAGGCCTTGGATACAAAGGCGTGCATTACAACATCGGACCGAGCCCCGACAACGTTGTTCTCAACCTCTACAACAAGCAAGAGTACACCACAACGCCAATCTGGAACGTGATTGGCGTCATCAACGGAACCATCCCAGACGAAGCTGTAATTGTCGGCAACCATCGCGACGCATGGATGATCGGCGGCGCGGCCGACCCCAACAGCGGCTCCGCAGTAATCAACGAAGTCATCCGCAGCTTCGGAGAAGCCGTAAAAGCCGGCTGGAAGCCCCTTCGCACCATCGTTTTCGCCAGCTGGGACGGCGAAGAATACGGTCTAGTCGGCAGCACGGAATGGGTAGAAGAATACCTCCCCTGGCTCACGAACGCCAACCTCGCCTACCTCAACGTCGACGTAGCCGTTAGTGGACCCAATCTGCGCGTCTCGGCTGCGCCGCTCCTTCACGACGTTTTCCGCAAGGTCATCGAGCTCGTGCCGTCGCCGAACCAGACGGTTCCGGATCAGACGGTGGCCGATTTGTTCAGCGGGAAGATTTCGACGATGGGGAGCGGGAGCGACTTCACTGCTTTTCAGGACTATGCGGGCGTGCCGTCGATTGATATGGGGTTCGTGGCTGGGACGCCGACCGAGGGTCAGGCTACGTATCATTATCATTCGAATTATGATAGTTTCCATTGGATGAGCGAGTATACCGACCCAGGATTCGTGTACCACGCGACTATGGCGCGGGTCCTTGGCTTGCTAACTGCCGAGATTGCGAACACGCCCGTCGTTGAGTTTAAAGCGACCAAGTACGCCGACGAGCTAGGCGTCTACCTCGACAAGGTAGAAGACGCACTAAAAGAGGATCCCCACAACGCCGTCTTCATCATGGGAGACGCAGACGAAGAAGAAATCCTCCTCGCCCTCAGGGCCGTCGACCGCGGAACCAGCACCAGCACAACAAAGGATCATGACTTTAGGACCTTCCTCAAGCGCCTTCACCGCCTCCGAAAATCCATCGGCGAGCTCCATGAGGCCGCCGAGAAGGTCGACGACCAGGCCGAATGGTGCCGCAGGCGCATCGAGGAAGGGATCCCGTGGTGGAAGTTTTGGGAGAGGATTCAGCTGGGAATTCTCTTGGCCAAGACGAACGGGAAGAAAAAGCTGTTTGAGAGGGTGTTTCTCTACGAACCTGGGTTGGATGGGAGGGATTGGTATAAGCATGTGGTGTTTGCGCCGGGGTTGTGGACTGGATACTCGGGAGGTAAGTTTTCACTCCTTGCACGCGTTTATTCTGATTGTTCCGCTGACCTTTTTCGTAGCTGTTTTCCCTGGCTTGCTGGAGAGTATTAGTTCGAAGGATTATGTGAATGCGGTGAAGTGGGCGGGTATCATTGATAACTGCCTCCAGAACGGAGTCAAACTGTTGAAGGGCTAAGGTGGGAGTCGTTCTATGTTTGAGCATGAAGTTGTCCATTGACTAACATAAGGGTATTGGCGTTGCTGGTAGACTGTTCAAGTATGAAATTTGGATATCATGCGGTACATATTCTCTCTTCTGAGGGGCATTCTCGATCAACGGACCTGTATTGAAGGAAACATTTCGTATATTTGACAAGAGTCGAGACTATTCTCTATTCCTATGGACCGACCTTCCAATGCTATGAAACTCGTCAAATTCCCCATCATTCATCATCATCATTATATCAAACCCTCCCTCCCTCCTCC